>OX451741.1:630995080-631263300 GCA_948472305.1 Vicia faba | reverse complement strand
ATATATATATATATATATATATATATATATATATATATATGTATATATATATATATATATATATACATATATATATATATATATATATATATATATATATATATATATATATATACTATACATATATATATTATATATATATATATATATACTATATATATATATATATATATATATATATATATATATATATATATATATATATATATATATATATATATATATATATATATATATATATATATATATATATATATATATATATATATATATATATATATATATATATATATATATATATATATATATATATATATATATATATATATATATATATATATATATATATATATATATATATATATATATATATATATGTATATATATATATATATATATATATATATATATATATATATATATATTAAATATATTAAATATATAAAAATAAAAATTAATTATTTACAAAAAATGTGTATATTCTAGAAATATAAAAATATCTAAAAATATTACATTTTACTTTTTTACACTAAAAATATCTTTTTTCATAATATACTTTCATTTTATGCATAAATTAATATGTTATTGTATATAATTAATAAATGATATTGTTTATTTAAAAATTAGGGTTTTGCCCTAAATAACAAAAAAATAATAATAATTGACTTTTTTATTTACTTACATTTCACATTAAAAAATATACTTTTTACATACATAAAAACCTTTTTTGCATAATACATTTTATTTGACTTTTGTTTATTTGTATTTATCTCAATTATTGTACATTTAAATATTGCCTATACATTCGATTTGGTTGTAATAACTTAGAATTTAATTTCTTGTCAAATACCCCCAATTCAAATTTGTACCCCCCTCCCTATATCATGTTGTAATAGTGTAGCATTTAAATTCTCGCACATTTAAAAGCTTTCAATTATGCCATGCTTAGACCTAGGGTTTGTATGCAAATAAAATCAACAATTAGTTTGACCTAATCCAAGATAAATATGCATGAAAAACAAACACAATGCACACTTGCATCCCTAGGGTTACAACCCACTTGTTGCCTTCAAAAAATGGTCCATGGTTGCATTTCAAGTATTTTGGCAAAACAAAAACAAAACAAAAGATCATAGTCCCTCGATGACGCTATCTGAGTTGCCTAAACAAAATGATCAAGTCCCTTAAGAAAATTGCCAAAAATACTTGACACCATTGTTATCATGGTCTATATGATGACCCGCGCCTGTCCCGTTTAACATCCTAAACACAAGGTTGTTCATCAAATACAATGGTGAAACAACACTATTAAAAGGGTTAAAAACATAAGAAAGATCTTTGAGTAAAATAGGGTAGATAGCTCCTAGTTACTTGATCAAGCTTGCAAAAACATCCTTGCTATTTTCAAAACACACTTCACAACACAAATTTCAAAACCCTACTTTCAAACATTGGAAACTCTTCAAAAGACAAAAACACCTTTGTATACATTCAAACAAGAATTATTACAAAGGTTGCCACAACGATGGTCTCTTTTCAAGACATCTTTCAAAATCACACAAAAAGCACCATTTCCAACAATTGAAAAGCACCATTTCAAACAATTGAAAAGCAAAGCAAGTGATCTAAGCAAGTAACTAAGAGCCCATGGATAACCATGGATAGAAAGGATGCTAATACCTTCCCTTTCTATAATCTACTCCTCGAACTCAAGAAAACATCTCAAAGGTCTTTCCTGTGCTTTTTGACATTTCCTTAGGATAAAATAAAAAGTCGGTGGCGACTCTTGCTAAACCGAAACATTTGCGAACACAAAGGCAAAATCCCAAGTCAGTTCTCCCACCGTATCACAGAACTGGTGACTCTGCTGGGAAAACTTTAAAAGTGGAGTAACCTTAGGACTTAGATCACCCTTTGCATGATTAATGTTTGCTTTGTTTGCTTTACATTTGGTTCTATTGTTTGGGCTTGAAATCCTCTACCCAGATTTGGGAAACATTCATAGGTAAATAGCAATACGTTGTGGGAATTGTGCGGGGTATACCGACATGGTTGAAACAATAGCTATATTAGTGTGACATATTTGTGAGTATCGGTAGCCTTTGAGTCAATCAAAGAGAATACGGGGCCGCTGAGTGATGTCATAAAGCACTAATGAACTCTTAGAACCTTAATTGACCATCTTGGCCTTTTATTAGGGGTAGTGAGATGACCGGCTTTGGTGCATTCCGAAGTTGGTAGATACTCGATACTACACTCATTGAGGGTTGTTTTCTTGGAATATTTTGGTCGCTAGTTAAGTGGCTAAACCAAAACAATGAACATAGAAAACAATCCAGTGATATTGAGCTCCTTAAAACCCGGTTACTATTTATAGGACAGGTTTGAGCCAACTAAACTCAAGAGGGTATTTACCTATGAAACCTCATGCAAGCCTGAAACTAAGGTTTTGTGTGACTTGCTTGTACATGTGTTTGTGCATACATCATGAACATCATAAAGCATCATATGCATCCACTAACCAGTTCAAGGGTTTGGATCTTCATCTTTGTTCTTGTTTTGTAGGTCATGGAATCTCTTCGCAGGAAAACAATTCAAGTCAACCTTGTGAGGATCCCTCCTTAACTCAAGGAGCTTACATCCAGGATTCCAGAGAATTCTCTCTTTAGTGAAAGACATGGTAGACTCCTCAGCTTAGTCAACACCAACATTGAAGAAGACATGGTTAAAGTTCTCTTCCAGTTCTTTGATCCCCTACACCACTGTTTCACATTCCCTGACTACCAATTGGTGCCTACTTTGGAAGAATTTTCTCAACTCTTGAGAATTCCTATTCTTAATCAACTACCCTACAATGGTCCGAAAAAGAACCAAAGCCTGAAGATGTTGCTCAAGCATTACACTTGCAACCATCTGATATCAAGGGGCATTGGGAAACCAGAAGTGGTATCAAGGGTTTCTTGGAAAAGTTTGTTTGAGAAGGCACAAGACTGATGGAATTCTCTTGATCTACAAGCCTATGAAGAGATTGTGGCACTCCTCATCTATGGGTTGGTCTTGTTCCCAAACCCTGATCAGCTTATAGATGTGAATGCTGTCAAGATTTTCATATCCAGGAATCCTGTACCTACATTGCTTGGGGACATCCTACACTCATTTTACACACGAACAATGAGGAAAAGAGGTGTTCTCATGTGTTGTACTCCTCTCCTAGCAAGGTGGTTTATTTCTCACCTTCAACAATTAGTTCTGAAGAATGAGCAGGGTCTAAGGTGGTCACAACGATTGATGACTCTCACACATTCTGATGTACATTGGTGTTCTCGGTCAAGAGAAAATGTCATCCTCATTGATCATTGTGGGGAATTCCCTAATGTCCCACTACTTGGCATTAGGGGAGGCATCACCTACAACCCATGTCTAGCTTTGAGACAATTTGGATATGCTCGGAGGGATGGCCCTCATGACATGCTGATTCCTGACCTAGTTTTTGACTTCGACAACGATGCGCAAGGACTTCGACAAAGGTTCATCAGAGCTTAGAGGATGCCTAACAAGGTGGATAGTAAGACACTGGGGCACAAGAATTCCATCCCCCTTGAGCCTTATCTCAAGTGGGTACGAACCCGCTCCCAGAATCTTATCATGCCGTACCCTCACATTCTCCCCTTGATCAAAGAGCCTGTTACGGAAGGAGAGGTTCCATACACCATCCTACATCCTGACATGCCAACATCATGGGAAGAAATGAAAAAGAGTTGGATCCAACTCAAGGAAGAACAGGATACTTTTGAAGCCAGCTTCTATGCCAGTGAGAAGAAGGTTTTGGAGCTTACCCGTCGACTTCACGAGGAGGAGACTCTCAACACTTACATCGCGCCAAAGAGGATGCGCAATGTCTTTTTACATTAAGAATTTTGTAATATTTCGCCCATGGGGCACTTATGTACTAAAAAATTTCTTCTTAATATGACGTGCGTTCTTTTTATTTGCAACAAATTTGAATTTTTGAACCCTTGAATGCATTACATGAATAACATACCATTCATCATATGCATGAGCAGGTCATCACGCCAGGTTTCCTTATCTTTCTGTTGTTTATTTCAGCAAGATGGATTTGGAGCAAATGGTAAAGGATCTGCAGGCACAAAATTCACAGTTTCAGCAACTCCTCATGACCTTGGAAAAGGGTCAGGAGGACCTCAAAGTTTTGTTGGAGAAGAATAAAGAGAAAAAGAAAAAGAGACCTGGAGTGGCTACTTTCGGAAGAAGGTTTAAGAGCAATGCTAGGAAGGTTCTTGAGTTCCCCTCAACGTCTGACGAAGGGGTCGGTAAAGGGAAAGGGAATGTTGTGCCTTCTGAATCTGAAGTAGAAGAGGAGGAAGAGGAAGAAGACGAAGACTACTCCGAACAACAGTATCCACCAGTAGATGATAAATACAAAAATCTTGAAGATGGACTGGCAGCCATGGAGTTGTAGAGGGTTCCCGGTTTGGATTTTGAAGAACTAGGGCTGGTAGTTGGGATTGTTATCCCTCCCAAGTTCAAGGTGCCAACATTCGTCAAGTATGACGGTCTGTCGTGCCCAAAAATACATCTGAGATCTTATATCCGAAAGATCCAACCCCACTCATCTGATAAAGATCTCTTGGTACACTTTTTCCAAGAC
The DNA here is from genome assembly GCA_948472305.1 of Vicia faba. Lineage (NCBI taxonomy): Eukaryota > Viridiplantae > Streptophyta > Magnoliopsida > Fabales > Fabaceae > Vicia > Vicia faba. The sequence continues at coordinate 631,258,631 of OX451741.1, read as the reverse complement.
AACTTGTCTGGCACGCAGTTAGACTGGTTTTATCAGCTCGAAAGATCAGAGGTTCACAATTGGGAAGACTTGGCAGCTGCTTTTTACCGTCAGTATCAATACAATGCTGATTTGGCGCCCACTCGTACTCAGTTACAAAGTATGGGGATGGCTTCCAATGAAGGGTTTAAAGAGTACGCGCAGAAGTGGCGTGATCTGGCGGGAAGAGTGCAGCCACCGCTATCGGACAGAGAATTAGTTGACATGTTTTTGGGGACCCTATCTGGCCCTTTCTTCAATCATCTAATTGGGAGTTCCTCCGCGGGATTTACTGAATTAATTTTGACCGGCGAAAGGGTTGAGGCTGGTATAAAAAGTGGTAAGATTCAGAAAGATGCCTCTGCATCCACTTCTGTCAAGAAAGCCTTCCCGGCTAAAAAGGAAGTTTCCGCTGTTTATTCTCAGAAAGGCCCAGGAGGAATGGGGCGCCGACCTACTGTAGGGGCTGTAATGATTCAAAATTCTTCAAATGATCAACCTCGTAACAGTCATTCGAAACCTAATCAACAACGGGTGGAAAGGCCACAACGGCAGTTCACCCGCATCAAGATGACGCCAGCGCAAGTACTCCCGCATTTATTGAAGTTGAACCTTACTAGTTTGAAGGAAGCACCTAAGAATCCTAACACCTCCTCTCCATACTACCACTCCAATGCTAAGTGCGCCTACCACTCCGACAGTGTTGGACATGATACAAATAATTGTTGGGCGCTTAAGAACAAAATCCAGGACTTGATTGATGCCAAAGAAGTAGAATTAGAGGCGCCTAAGAAGCCCAATGTAATTTCTGCTCCGATGCCCAAGCACGGTAATAATGTTCATGCTGTTTTGGAGGACCTCCATGTTACTGATGTTGTTGACTTGTTGACACCATTACTTGTGATTAAAGAAAATCTGTTGAGAGCCAGGATTTTTCCTGGTTGTGGTAAAGACTGCTATTTCTGTTTGAACATACGAGGTGATTGTCCAATGTTGAAGTCAGGTGTCCAACGCCTGATGGATACCCAAGAGATACTTTTCCGGAAAACCCCTGTTGATACTTTCAATCCTGTTACTACTGATACTTTTTCTACTTCAACCAACGATATTGCAATCATAACCATTTCCGACAATCCTCCCAAGGCTTACAAAAGGCCTGTCAGGATTACGCCCAACTCTAAGTGTGTACCATTAAAGATCACCATGCTGGGGCCAGTCCCGTATCAATTTAGCAAGACAATCCCATGGAACTATGGAGGAGAAATCTTCTATCATGGCGTCAAGCAGATTGAAACAGTCCAAGAGATTTCTGAAGAAGAAGACCCTGATATAGGAAACATCGCGGGTACAAGCAAGATAACCCGCAGTGGCCGGATCTTTTCTCCGGAGATTGCTCCCCCTCGAGCAGTTTTCGGACCCTTGAAAGCTTCTGCACCTGTTGGACCATCTGTGCAAGGCCCATTGATTGAAGAATTGGATACTCCTGAAGTTAGACCATCTGCTGATACTACTGACAAGGGTAAGGGGATACTGGAAGGGCCTGTCAGGACGAAGGCTCATGCTGTGGTTATCCCCGAAACCACTCAGAAAGAAATGGATGAAATCTTGAAAATAATCAGAAAAAGTGACTACGACGTTGTGGAATAATTAGGGCAGACCCCTTCTAAAATTTCAATGTTGGCTCTTCTCCTCTATTCTGAGGCCCATGCTAAGGCCCTGATCAAATTATTGAAGGCGGCGCATGTTCCCCAAGAGACTTCGGTTGACCAGTTCCAAGAATGTGTGGCCAGTCTTACTGCTGATAATGGTCTTGGCTTTTCCGATGCTGACTTAACCCCCAAAGAAAGGAAACATAACGATGCGTTACATGTTTCAGTTGAATGCCAGGGAACCACTCTCACCCATGTCTTAGTTGATACTGGTTCTTCCTTGAACGTGCTGCCAAAGAAAGCCTTAGACCGCTTGGACTGCGAAGGATTGACTCTCAAACCTAGTAACATCGTTGTTAGGGCTTTTGATGGGTCCAAAAGAATGGTTCATGGAGAGGTTGATATTCCTATCAAAGTAGGCACAAAGGTCTTCAACTCAACCTTTTACGTGATGGACATCCGCCCGTCATGTTCGTGCTTGTTAGGAAGACCGTAGATCCATTATGCCGGAGCAGTAACCTCCTATTTGCACCAGATGCTAAAATATCTTGTTAAGGGTAAAATTATAACGGTGCACGGCGAGGAAGAGTACATGATAAGTCACCTCAACTCCTTCCGTTATGTGGAGTTGGATGGCGAGTTCACCGAAACGCCTTTTCAACATTTTGAGGAAGTTTCTCCCGAGGTAGCAGTTGCGAAGATAATGGTTGAGGTACCCATCATTCCAAAGCTTGTGCCTAGGATGGCATCTCTCAAGGACGCGGAGGCAGTGATCAAAGAAGGGAAGAGTACAACATGGGGGCAATTTCCAGAGTTTCCCCATAAGACAGACAAATTTGGACTAGGGTTTACAGCTGCGGGACAGAAGGTTATGCGTCGTTCCAAGACTGGAGGGCCACCTATAAGGATCACTTATCACGGAATTAATTTTGTTGAAGATGAAGATGAAGAGAACGACTTCGAAGATTGGATCTTTCCGACCGTCGAAGGGGGTCTAAGCAACTGGGAAGCAAAGGATTTTGTTCCCATCACCTTTATCAACCAATAATTTTAGCTTTGAACAATTTCCAATTTATGGTTTGTAATAACTAAAACAATTCGCACACTATTTTCACCTCATGCCTTGCCCGGGGCATGCAGGTCCATTTGTAAGGGCTTGATTTTCTTCATTATCATATGCCATGTTTTAATGAATCATTGGACGTTTTTCATCTATAAACGGTTGTGTTCATTTTTCTTTCCTTTTTGCATTTTTGATTGTTTAAGGATGGCTATCCCTTACACACACCCACACTCACAAATGCAGGTACCCATCCATTCCGGATTCCATGGGCAACTGTTCTGTTTCAGCCTTCGATAACTCTGAGGATTTGGTCAATCATGCTGAGTACGAAGTTGACGAAGATTGTGAAGTGCCGGGAGAGTTAGCCAGACTTTTACAACAAGAAGAGCGGGTTATTCTGCCTCACGAGGAGTTGCTAGAAACCATCAACTTAGGGACAGAGGAGGACATGAAAGAAGTAAAAGTGGGTGCCAACCTGGAACCAGGTGTCAAGGAGCGCTTAGTGCAGTTGTTGAATGAATACGTTGAAATCTTCGCTTGGTCTTATGAAGACATGACAGGGCTAGACACAAATATCGTGGTTCACCGTCTCCCTACAAGAGAGGATTGTCCACCGGTCAAGCAAAAGGTCTACCGAATGAGGCCTGACATGTCTGAGAAAATCAAGGCTGAAGTAATGAAGCAATTCAACGCTGGATTTCTGGCTGTTACAACCTATCCACAATGGGTTGCTAACATTGTGCCCGTACCCAAAAAGGACGGCAACGTCAGAATGTGTGTGGACTATCGGGATTTGAACAGGGCCATCCCTAAAGACGATTTTCCACTACCGCATATCGACATCTTGGTTGACAACACAGCTCAACACAAGGTTTTTTCCTTCATGGATGGATTCTCGGGCTACAACCAGATTAAAATGGCCCCCGAGGACATGGAGAAAACTACCTTTGTCACGCAATGGGGTACCTTCTGCTACAAAGTGATGTCGTTCGGACTAAAAAACGCAGGGGAAACCTATCAACGCGCCATGGTAGCTTTATTTCATGATATGATCCATCATGAGATCGAAGTTTACGTAGACGACATGATAGCTCGATCACAGACAGAAGAAGAACACCTTAATCATTTGCAAAAGCTGTTTTCCAGGTTGAAGGAGTATAAACTCAGACTGAATCCAAGCAAGTGCACTTTTGGAGTTAGGTCTGGTAAACTTCTGGGATTTATTGTCAGCAACAAGGGCATTGAGGTTGATCCAGCTAAAGTAAAGGCTATACAAGAAATTCCTGCCCCCCGTACTGAAAAGGAGGTTAGAGGATTCTTGGGACGCTTGAACTATATTGCGAGGTTCATCTCTCACCTGACATCTACCTGCGAGCCAATTTTCAAACTGCTGAAGAAAGATCATGTAGTTGAGTGGAACGATGATTGTCAAGTTGCTTTTGATAAGATCAAGGAGTACTTACTAGAGCCTCCTATTCTGATGCCACCCATCGAAGGAAGGTCGTTGATCATGTATCTGACTGTTTTGGATAACTCAATGGGGTGTGTATTGGGCCAACATGACGAGTCTGGCCGAAAAGAGCATGCCATTTATTACCTTATCAAAAAGTTTACCGACTGTGAGACTCGCTACTCACTGCTCGAGAAAACTTGATGCGCTTTGGTATGGGCTGCTCGCCGGCTAAGGCAGTATATGTTGACTCATACCACTTTGTTGATTTCCAAGATGGATCTGATCAAGTATATCTTCGAGAAGCCGGCTTTATCTGGAAGAATTGCTAGATGGCAAATGATCCTGACTGAGTATGATATCCAGTATACTACCCAAAAAGCTATAAAGGGGAGTGTACTAGCTGACCATCTAGCTCATCAAGCCGTCGAAGATCATCAGTCTATGAGATTCGACTTCCCTGACGAGGACATCATGACATTGGACAACATTGAAGGAAACGGACCGTATGACGGACCTGAACAAGGATCCCGATGGACCCTATACTTTGATGGTGCTTCAAATGCGCTTGGCAACGGTATCGGTGCAGTACTCATTTCTCCATATGGTTGTCATACACCCTTCACTGCCCGACTTTGCTTCAGCTGTACCAACAACATGGCTGAATATGAAGCTTGCATCTTTGGTCTCAAGGCTCCTATAGACTTGGGAATCAAATCTTTGGTCGTATTTGGGGACTCGGCTTTGGTTATCAATCAAGTCAAAGGAGAGTGGGACACTAAACATCCTAATCTTATCCCATACAAAGAACATGTCTTGACGTTGTTGCCTCACTTCGAGCAGATTACCTTCGAGCATTTCCCGCGAGAAGAAAATCGGTTAGCCGACGCTCTGGCTACAATGTCTTCCATGTTTAAACTCAACTGGGATAACGAGGCTCCCCAAATTACCATCGAGCGAATGGACGAACCTGCGCACTGTCATGAGATTAATACCGAAGAAGGAGTGGAACAACCCTGGTTTCATGAAATCAAAAGGTATCTCCAGACCAGAGAATATCCTGAAGGAGCTTCCGTCAATGACAAAAAGTTCTTAAGGAGATTTGCTGCCAAGTTCTTCCTGAGCAATGGCATCCTTTATAAGCGCAGTCATGATTGTGTTCTACTTCGTTGTGTGGACAAGGTTGAAGCAGAGTTGATCATGACCGATATACATAGTGGCACATTTGGCACCCACTTGAGCGGACATACAATGGCAAAGAAGATTCTAAGGGCAGGCTACTACTGGTCTACCATGGAAGCTGATTGTCATCAACATTCCCGCACCTGCCACAAATGCCAAGTCTACGCTGACAAGGTACATATTCCTCTTGTTCCTCTCAACGTTCTGACAGTTCCTTGGCCATTCGCAATGTGGAGCATTGACATGATTGGAGAGATCAAGCCCACGGCATCCAATGGACATCGCTTCATCTTGGTGGCTATTGATTACTTCACTAAATGGGTCGAGGCAACTTCATATGCCTCAGTTATAAAGAATGTGGTTGCCCGCTTCATCAAGAAGAACCTCATATGCCGGTATGGTATCCATGACAGGATCATCACAGACAATGGTACAAATTTGAACAATACTATGATCACCGCTCTATACGAGCAGTTCAAGATTTATCATCACAATTCATCTCCCTACCGGCCGAAGATGAACGGCGTTGTTGAAGCCGCGAACAAAAATATTAAGAAGATCATTCAAAAGATGACAGTCACCTACAAGGACTGGCATGAGATGTTACCGTTTGCTCTACATGGATATCGTACCACGGCACGTACTTCAATAGGGGCAACTCCATTTTCTTTGGTATATGGTATGGAAGTTGTTCTGCCTATGGAAGTTCAGATTCCTTCCTTGAGGATTATGAAGGATGCCGGTTTGAGTGAAGACGATTGGATTCAGACCCGGCTTGATCAACTTAACTTGATCGACGAGAAACGACTTACTGCTGTTTGTCATGGTCAGACGTATCAAAAACGGATGATCAAGGCTTTCAACAAAAAGGTTAGGCGTCAGGTATATCAAGTCGGAGATCTTGTAATCAAGCGGATCATCTTACCGCAAAGTGATCCCAGGGGCAAGTGGACTCCTACTTACGAAGGACCATTTGTAATCAAGAGCATCTTTTCTGGTGGGGAAATGATTCTAACCACCATGGACGGCGATGACTTTCCACACCCTGCGAATGCAGATATAGTCAAAAGATACTACGCATAAAATGACCCAGCAAGTTGAAAACCCGAAAGGGCGACTTGGGCAAAAATGGGCATCCCGGTGAACCGAAAACCCGAAAGGGCGGTTCAGACAAAAATTAGGGATAAAACAAAAAATCTGTACACCCGGCAAGTTGAAAACCCGAAAGGGCGACTTGGGCAAAAAAGGGTTTCCCGGTGGATCGAAAACCCGAAAGGGCGGTCCAGGCAAAAGTTAGGGAATTAAAGCGTATGACTATGTCTCGTCGGATCACTTTAAGAACAATCTCTTCACCAACAAGCTCTAAGCTACTGACCAATCCAATCATCTGCGGACGAAGCAAAGAATGGACAGATACTCAGAGTTGTGAAGGCTATAGCAGAATGGGAACCCCATGGAATTATTACACATAGCCATCTTTCCTTTTGTATAAATTTTTCTCAATTTTATGGCAACATTCCCTTACTAGGATGTCTGTCTCCTTTGTACAAAGATACTTACAAAAATTAATACAAATATACGTCAAAGTGCAGAAATTTGCTTGCCTTTCTTTTTCTGTTTTTACACTTATGTTTTATTTGAAAAAACGTCCAATGTTTTGTTGAATAGGCATATGAATTTGAATATAATCACTGCTTACAAATAAAATAAAATTGGGAAAGGATAATTGCTGATGGGTTGAAGGTTTAGGAAGATATCTTTATGCCATTCGAGAAGAGATCCCCTGCATTACTTTGTTCAGATCCTCAACAAAGCTAAAACCTCAGAATGCATATCCCCAGCGGAGTTAAGCTTCAAAAGCCCCTGGTAAAGCCAGTACATTCCAAATTGGATTCCCCAGCCGAGTTAAGTTTCAAAGTTCCCATCAGATTTCAAACTCCCGATTCCCAGCGGAGGCAGAATAATCTGAACCTCCTTCCCCAGCGAAGTCAAATTTCCAACTGATTGAACTCCCTCAATTTCCCCAAAAGCTAGGATGATTCCCCAGTAGATTGGCGTACAACCCAGGCTCCTGGTTTCCCCGGCCGGGTAAACATTCTCCCCCCACAGGGTCATTTCCCCAACAGATTGAAGATTCTCAGTCTCATTTCTCCAGCAGAAGTCTCCCAGGTTTTAATTTCCCAGTAGAGGTCATCAGAGTAAACCTTATTCCCCATGGAAGTCATGAAGAATTCTCATTCTCCGCAGAAGTTGGTAAAGCTCTTGTTAAAATCCCCGCAAGTCACCAAGGATTTTCAATCCCCAGCAGTGGTCCTAAGATTTCTCATTCTCAACAATCGAAGGTCTTTAATCCCCAAGCAGTCTGCAAAGATTTCTCATCTTCAGTAATCGAAGATTTTTGGAATCCACAGCTTCGGTCAAGGATTTACTTTCCCCGGCAGCAGTCAAAGATTTCATTATCTCCGGTTATTAAGGATTCATTTTCCTCAGCAAGACGGCTACTCAGCTTACACGCATAACCATTACATTCATATATCATAAACATGGATTAAAATTCATTGTATCATACATATCATGCAATATAACTTCGTGTTTTAGCTAACATTTTACCCTTTTCAGGATAAGATTAAAAGGCTATCATTAATAATTATTCGGATACAGTACAGATACACCCCAGACACGGCGGTCATTCTACTACTCATTCAGACTTCAGCAATCAGATACAGTCCAGATACGCTCCAGACACGGCAGCCATTCTATCTCTCATTCAGATTTAACTATCAACTACAAGTTCAGATACGCTCCAAACACGGATTCCATTCTGGCCTTTACACCAGCAATGTGATTTTCCCCAATGCAGTCGCCACGGAAATCATTCTGTTACTTATTCAAATCCCAGTTACAGTACGGATACACCCCAGACACGGCGATCATTCTAATACTCATACAGATCTCAACTTCAGATACAGTCCAGATACGCTCTAGACACGGTTGCCATTCTGTCACTCATTCATAGTTTATCCCCAGCACACAGTTGCTCCATACGCAGACGTTTCTTTGTTACCTAGATACAATACAGATACACTCCAGACACGGCAGTCATTCTGATATTCATTCAAAGTTCAAATACAATTACAGCTCGGATACGCGCCAGACACGGACGCAATTCTTTTTCTCATACAGACTCAATCACCAGATACAGTTCAAATGCATTCCAAACACGGATACCATTTTGATGTTCATTCTTCTGACCTACAACATTGCGAATCAAAAAACATTCTTGGATGGCATCTTTAAGCCCATCTCCAGAAATATTCTACCATCTCCAAATGGCATCTTTAAGCCCATTTCCTCAGCTATATTTTGACGAGTGCAAATTTACGGGCACTCTAGTGTCCAATCCTCTCTTACCTTCGAGTCACGAAAGGCAAACTTGCCAATCTAACTCTTCAGGTTCAAGAAGATTGAACAGGGGCAACTCTTGTACCCCAAACTTTTCCCTCCCATTTCATCAACATTTTCTCATCACAAGACTCTTGGAACTGAAGATCAAGCTAGGGTTTGCTCTGCTCAAGACACTTCCTTGCACTGTTGACCTAAATTAGAGTTTGAGTTTGCACAGGGATAGTTTGACCTACAATGCCCAAAGTGACTTTCATACTCCATGTTGGACCCACCAGTTTGTCCATACCAAGTTTCAAGCCTTGATTCAAAGTTTTGCCCAGTCAATTGGACAGTTGACCTAGAAATCAGTTGTATTGGGGAAAAAGTCAATTGTGGCCAATTGACAGTCAAACCTCATGAATTTTGACCCACATCAACATAATGAACTCATATAGGTCATTTTATCAAGTTTGGATCACAATTCCACAAGAAATTTGATTAGATCATCAAAAGGGCAAAATGGTCATTTTTAGGGTTTTGACTGTACAAAGGCGATTTTTGACTGTTTGACCTAACCAATGGAAAATCAAGCTCAACTATGGACTCAAGAACTCAATTACATTGTCTTGACCCATTCAACAAGTTCAGAAGATCTCAATTGCATTGGATTGACAGATGAATTTTTCAGTCAACTGATCAAAATTTGACTGTACACTGAAAAGTCAAACTTTGACTTTTTGGTCAAAATCAAGTGCCAAGAGTTATTTTTCATCAAGACATGTCAAATTATGAAACTTGTTCACCAAGAAACCCAAAAATGCAAATTAGGGTTTAAAATGGAAAAATTTCATAACTTAGAAATTTTCTAAGTTAGGAAATTTTCTTATTTTTTCCTAACTTTGTCCCATTTTTTCACCAAGATGCAAATGGATTCAAACAAAACTTACAACATGAAAGTTTTAGTCCATCACAAATTCTACCAATTTGATTCACAAAGTTTTCTCAAAATAAGTTTGTATCTCGAGTTATGATTTTTGGAACAAGGGTACCTAAAACTTTTAACTTAGGGAAATTTTGCCCTAGTTTAGGCAGGATTTTGACCCATCTTCTTGGTGGCCATTTTTCACATAGTTCCACTTGGAGTTTCAAGTTGCATTTCAAAGATGGATTATATTACATGTTCCAAGCTTTCCAAATTGTCCAAGAACTCCTCAAACACCCTTGTGGTTAGAGAGAATTGAATGCTTGAAGTTGGCAAAAACTCACTTTTGTCCATGGCCATTACATGTTCATACCAATTTGCAATTCTGATCTAGCTAGCTTGGTTCACCATTACAGGCCTCAAAAATAATTTGTACTCCTTAATTTAATTCATATCCATTGAGTTAAGGTATTGTCTTGGTCATTAGGGCATTATACACTAGTTTAAGCCTTAAAAGGAAAAAGCAACAATGCCATTTTTGCCTAAACTTCACTTTATGTCAAAACAAAATCCTTGAGGCACGGGGCCAGATCTTTGAGGCAAGATCAAGTCCACTAATTCCAGTAACCAAGAGCAAAAGGTGCATCATGATATAGGGCTTGTGCAGGCCTGCATTGGGAGGTGACACACTCTTGCTTGAAAAAGAAGAAAAGTTGCAAAACATATACCATCTCTCACATCTGTTAAGACAAGCTTACACAAACATTGTAGACAAGTTCCATACCTCCCAACAAGCCTGAAACACGACCCATTTTCCTCTCAAACTCCCTTGTACACAGAATCACTGTTTTTCTGCAAAACAGGGCAAGTTCTGCATTTTGCAAGCCATAACCAAATTCCATCATGCGTTTTGTCCAAAGATAGTTCAAACATCTTCCAATCAACTCACCTGAACTACCCCAGGCCCCCATTGTAAGCTGTAACACCTCTAACACACTTTTCCATTTTTATTTCAAAGCTCTGCAGGTTGAGTTCTACAGCACGATTCAAGCTGTTTCAAAACAAGCCAAGCATTGGAAAAGCTTCCTTGGACCTCAGGCAAGCTCAAAAGAAGCTCAAACACCATTGAAGGTTGCTACATTGTCCAGCTAGAAGTCAACTGAAACAGGTATTTCATGGACTTCTATCTCTCTATTTAAGAATGGTTAGACTTAGGTTTGTGAATGAAATATGTTGTACTCATAGCCCTGAAGCCATACATATGCTTAGTTTCCATTTATATTAATCGTGCTAAGAGAATTTCACTCATGAACTTTCTGAAAAAACTAGGTTAGAAATTAGGGCCAGAGAAATTCTCTCTGGTCTTTGAGAGTTAATCCAAGTTTTTTATATGGTTGGATTCGTTGTTTAATTCTCTACAATGTTCATGTTATGAGTTTTGTCAAAAAATCAAAGAATCAGGAGATAGCCATTGATGTACAGAGGCACGCGTTTTGTGAACAAGAGGAAGAAGATGAAGTCTGCTTGGGCTGGACCTGGTTGTTCTTTGTTTTTGACACCCCTCTTTTCTGTTTACACCCCCTGGCCCATTTATTTAAATATTTATCATTTTATCATTTTTATTTTTTATTCTGACTTTATTATTTTTTGTCCAAATATAAAAAATGCCAAAAAATTATTTTCTATATTTTTCATATTTATTTGATATTTAGTTTTATTTTACTAAGTATAAATATGTAAATAAACTATTTTCTTTTTTAATAAAACTCAAAAATAATATAAAAAAATACATTTATCTTCATTTATTATTTTTATTTACGTTTGAAAATATTTTCTAGAATATACACATTTTTTGTAAATAATTAATTTTTATTTTTATATATTTAATATATTTAATATATATATATATATATTTAATATATATATATATATATATATATATATATATATATATATATATATATATATATATATATATATATATATATATATATATATATATATATATATATATATATATATATATATATATATATATATATATATATATATATATATATATATATATATATATATATATACTTTATTTTATTAAATAATTAGGTCAAAAATATAAAAATATTACATTTTACTTTTTTACACTAAAAATATCTTTTTTCATAATATACTTTCATTTTATGCATAAATTAATATGTTATTGTATATAATTAATAAATGATATTGTTTATTTAAAAATTAGGGTTTTGCCCTAAATAACAAAAAAATAATAAAAATTGACTTTTTTATTTACTTACATTTCACATTAAAAAATATACTTTTTACATACATAAAAACCTTTTTTGCATAATACATTTTATTTGACTTTTGTTTATTTGTATTTATCTCAACTATTGTACATTTAAATATTGCCTATACATTCGATTTGGTTGTAATAACTTAGAATTTAATTTCTTGTCAAATACCCCCAATTCAAATTTGTACCCCCCTCCCTATATCATGTTGTAATAGTGTAGCATTTAAATTCTCACACATTTAAAAGCTTTCAATTATGTCATGCTTAGACCTAGGGTTTGTATGCAAATAAAATCAACAATTAGTTTGACCTAATCCAAGATAAATATGCATGAAAAACAAACACAATGCACACTTGCACCCCTAGGGTTACAACCCACTTGTTGCCTTCAAAAAATGGGCCATGGTTGCATGTCAAGTATTTTGGCAAAACAAAAACAAAACAAAAGATCATAGTCCCTCGATGACGCTATCTGAGTTGCCTAAACAAAATGATCAAGTCCCTTAAGAAAATTGCCAAAAATACTTGACACCATTGCTATCATGGTCTATACGATGACCCGCGTCTGTCCCGTTTAACATCCTAAACACAAGGTTGTTCATAAAATACAATGGTTAAACAACACTGTTAAAAGGGTTAAAAACATAAGAAAGATCTTTGAGTAAAATAGGGTAGATAGCTCTTAGTTACTTGATCAAGCTTGCAAAAACATCCTTGCTATTTTCAAAACACACTTCACAACATAAATTTCAAAACCCTACTTTCAAACATTGGAAACACTTCAAAAGACAAAAATACCTTTGTATACATTCAAACAAGAATCATTACAAAGGTTGCCACAATGATGGCCTCTTTTCAAAACATCTTTCAAAATCACATACAAAGCACCATTTCAAACAGTTGAAAAGCACCATTTCAAACAATTGAAAAGCAAAGCAAGTGATCTAAGCAAGTAACTAAGAGCCCATGTATAACCCTGGATAGAAAGGATGTTAATACCTTCCCTTTCTATAATCTACTCCCCGAACTCAAGAAAACATCTCAAAGGTCTTTCCTGTGCTTTTTGACCTTTCCTTAGGATAAAATAAAAAGTCGGTGACGACTCTTGCTAAACCGAAACATTTGCGAACACAAACGCAAAATCCCAAGTCAGTTCTCCCACCGTATCACAGTACTAACTACACTACCATCTCACTAGAAAACAATTGGATGTAAATGGGTATTTAAGGTGAAGGAGAATCCTGATGGGAGTGTTAACAAGTAGAAACCCTAGCTCATGGCCAATGGCTTTCATCAGCAACATGGATTTGACTTCCATGAGACATTTTCTCCAGTCATAAAGCCCATAACCGTTCATGTTATCTTGACTTTAGCTCTCACTTTCAAGTGGGAGATTCAACAAATAGATGTCAATAACGCATTTCTCAAGAGGGACATGCAGGAAGAAGTTTTCATGGATCAACCACCAAGATTTCATGACTCCAATGCTTCGCTGGTTTGCAAACTCAAAAAGGAAATATATGGCCTCAAGAAGGCTCCACACGCATGGTATTAAAAATTGCATCATGCCTTAATTTAGTTTGGCTTTGTCTTCAGTCTATGTGATCACTCACTATTTGTCTACAATCACCATAATGCCACGTTATATGCCTTAGTTTATATGGATGATATACTTGCCATAAGTTCTTCAACTAAATTCATCCATGCTCTCATAAACAAACTACATGACAAGTTTTCACTCAAGAAACTTGGAACTCCAAAATACTTTATGGGCATTAAGGTTCATTATCAAGCCAATGGAACATTGTTGCTCACGTAAACCAAGTACATTCGCGATCTACTTGCCAAGGTTAATATGATTGAAGTAAAAGGTGTTGCCACACCTATGTTTATTCAATGCAAGTTAAACAAACATGGTACTGATGTACTCTCAGATCCTCTTATCTATAGATACACAGTGGGTGCCTTAAAATATATGACACTCGCTCGACCGGACCTAGCTTTTTCAGTCACAAAGTCTGACAATTCATGGCATCACCCTTGGAGTCTCACTGGTTTGCAGTAAAACACATTATACATTGCTGGAGTGGCAGAACAAAACATGGTCTCCTTATTGCACCAGCCAAACACCTTCCAAAGTTCTCCATTCGTGTGTATAGTGACACTGACTGAGCTAGCAATACAGATGACAGGCGTTCGACTTCAGGCTCGTGTGTTTTCTTTGTTCTGAATCTAGTGGCATGGAGCTCTAAGAAAAAAGTTTTGGTCTCACGATCAAGCACAGAAGTGGAGTACCATTCTTCAGTCACTCTTATTCAAGCTCAAAATTGAGCATTTAATTTACACTGATGTGTGACCATATAAGCGCCGTTCTGCAAGCTCACAACCCAATTTTGCAAACACGCGCAAAACATATAGAGCTGGACATTCACTTTGTTGATGAAAAGTTAGTGGCCAATCAACTACATATCCAGCATGTCCCTGCACATGCTCAAACAGTTGATGCATTAACAAAACCTCTACCAACTGCCTTGTTTTCAGATTTTTTGGCAAGCTCAAAGTGTCTATTTTTGATCCACCATGAACTTATGGGAGCGTACTAGAGGAAGGTCATACATATATGTGTGATAAGAATGCATGAACATGGTCTCCTATATGTATGTACTCATAGCTAGGTTGTTAGGGAGGATAACTAACTCCAAGGTTAGTTACAACAAACCCTAAAATGTAATAGCTATATATAGTTGTGTAAACTCTCTTAATATTAATTCATTGATTCAAGCATGCAAGCTAAGTTTGCATGGTGCTAAATCAATATTCATTCATTCTTATTAATATAATATTGTAGTAATGACAAAACTCACACATTTTCTCATAACATATAATTACAAATTTCCATAATACAAATTAAAAAAACTAGAGAAAATTTTGCATAATACAAATTAAAAAAACTAGAGAGTTAAAATGGTGACTATTAATAGAATATTAATTAATAAGGTATCGTAAAACATGCTTTCTTCATACTCATACACATTTAAGGTCAAAGTCAAATCAAACCTATTTGATAAGTTAGTATTTACTAAGCACGAACATGAATAGGATTCATTTTAACACTATTAAAATTAATATTTTAGAGGATAAAAACATTACATTACAAGAAGAATGTATTTCTTATCCCTCTTGCGGGAGCCTCTCATATATGGTGTATTGTGTATGTCTCTTAGATATCGTAAAGAGAGGTTTTTTCATTCACCAAGGATTATTTTTATGGGAAAGTACTTGGTCTAATGGCCATTAAGCCATTCTATAACGTTCGTAACCGCCTATTAATGATGTTTGTAACCTCCCCTTAATGTCTTTGTAACGATCATAACCACCCATTAATGATTTGTAACGTTGGGTTAAATGTGACGTCGACATATACAATAATTAATTAGCCAGGTTATAGTCCAGTTATGGGTAGGGAGACTCCGATTACTAGTGTCATTCGAGTTTATAGATGCGTATGGGTTGCTACCCGGGGATGAAAGCTCTCCTAGTACTCCTGGTCGGGTTGCACCCTTCCCTGAATACATCTCTCTATTGCATGCCGGTTCACTTAGTCTTGGTCTCTTTATAGACAACTTTATAACCCAATCGAGACTAATATTTTTGGGATGTACAATATATATATATATATATATATATATATATATATATATATATATATATATATATATATATATATATATATATGCAAAATACTCTTTTTGGTCTTGTATGTTAACGTCAAGGTTCATTTTGGTCCCTTAACTTAAAAAAGTTCATATTGGTCCCTTAATTTTTTAAAACGCTTCACTTTAGTCCTTTTTGTCTATTTAGCGATCAATTTTTTAGTTTTTATGTCGCTAATTAGACCAAAAGGACTAAAATAAAGCGTTTTGAAGAGTTAAGGGACCAATATGAACCTTTTTTAAGTTAAGGGATCAAAATGAACCTTGACGTTAACATACAGGACCAAAAATGGTATTTTTCCTATATATATATATATATATATATATATATATATATATATATATATATATATATATATATATATATATATATATATATATATATATATATATATATATATATATATATATATATAATTGTATAAATATAATACCTCAATATTAATATGTATTTTGTTGAGATGTATTAAAGAGTTGATAAAGAAGGGACCTTCGATTGAATACACAAGAGACAATAATAAAAAATATAATCAATGAGGGAAGGAGAAACCCCGAAAAAAATAAGGTTCACCTAAGAGGAAGCATTATCCCGAGAAGGATGAGTCATCCCCGAGAAAGGTCATTGAATTTGTAACCAGTAGAGAAGAAGTCCACCTCTTGAGAAGTACATTGATTACCATGTTAATGTGAGATTTGCAAGAGTTAAGTCCAAAGTAAAATAGAGGTTTGTGTTGCTTATTCTAATAAGAACTGGAAAGTCTACCTGATTATTTTTTCTTTTATTATAATTTGACACTACTATGGAAAAGGAATTCAACAACGTTTGGAAAAGATAAATAATCATGTGAGACTAGATGTTGTTATGTAGCATGTGGTTGTATGTGTGTTACTTACAATCATCGTCTAGTAACTGATAAGTGCAAAAGTGTAGTTATTTTATATATACTTTTTGTTGCACTTATCGATTCTTTGTTGTTAATATTGGTTGAATAACCCCGCTTTTATTGTAAATATGTTTAGTTGCATTTTGAGTACATATTGTATCAGTTGATTAGTTTTGTATATGTTTTGTAGGTATTTGTTGCATTATTTGAGCATTGAGGAATAAAGTCCAAATGGAGCTCCAAGACGTGCATTTGATCAATAAAGTAATAAGGCAAGAGAGAGAGAGAGAGAGAGAGACCCAAGTGAAGTTGTGCAATGGAAGCAACAAAAGTTGCTGAATTGTGATGTGTCGCCGGGCGACGTGTTTGAATCACAGGGCGAATATTTTGCTGAAGCGGTAAAATGGAAAGCAAAAAGTAAGTTATTAATTTACCGTGTGATATAGGTTTTATCATATCGTGTCCACAGAGATTTGTTATTGAATCGCTGTTCGACAATTCTCTCGTGAATGAGTTTGGGGTTTGCATGGTATAGAAAATGTTATCAACAGAAAATAAATGTAAACAAAAGAAAAAAACTAAGGAAGAACTTATCAAGCCTGCATATAATCTACTCATCACAGACCTAAATCTACCAACCGGTTACATTCAACCTAACAATACTCATCAATGTCACTACGTATCACTCACAACCTAAGTCATTTCTAACCCAAATTGAGAGACCGACTATACCACCAAGGAAATGATCTCTCTACCTCTTAAACAACACAAAAGACAACTATGTAATCGCACTGACGATCTATCAGCACAACACAACCACACAGAGGCATTAAGCTCTAATACCTAAGTAGATGTCGGCTCTAAATATATCTCTAGAGTTTAGAAACTAACAGATAATCATCCTAGATAAGAATGTAAGAAGTATATGTCTATAACGACTCAAATCCCTAGCACAAAGCAAAAATCTAATACAACAATCAACAAAGATCTGTAAAAAGAAGTTTAATATAACGCCATGGGTGACAAATATACATAATTTCAAAGTAAAATACATACAAAACCAAACAAAAGAGAAATACATAGAGAGGAGAAGAGATAAACCATAAATCTTCCAGTTTGTCAGTTTCGGTCAATGAGAAATCCACCTCCAATCGTCCATAAGCAAAGCCCTAGTGTTGTTATCTAAGCTAATCCACTATAAAAATGAGGTTGATGGAAATGGGAGAACAAAAATTCACCCCCAAAACCATCCCCCCAAATGAAAAGGAAAGGAAAATATAAGGAAATTATGTTCCACGAAAATCGCCCCGGCGACATCTTCTATACACTTGGCCTAGGTTACACCATGTCCTTATTTGATCAAAAATATCTTCTTTCACCCAGCGACAGACTCACGTCTCTTGGTGATGCATCTTCTCCTCGCCCAGCGACCCAACAGCGAAACAAGGCAGAGGCTGGTTCAAAAAATGGTCCTTCTCGCTCCCAATGTTGCCCGGCGACACACACTTTGTCCGATGATCCAAACACGTTACCCGATGACACATCACAGTTCAACAACTTTTGTTGCTTCCACTTTACAACTCCATTTGGCTCTCTCACTTTTGCCTTATTCCTTTATTGATCAAATGCACGTCTTGGAGCTCCATTTGGACTTTATTCCTCAATGCTCCAATAATGAAACAAATACCTACAAAACATATACAAAACTAATAAACCGATACAATATGTACTCAAAATGAAACTAAACGTATTTACAAAAAAAATCGGGGTTATTCAATCGATATTAACAACAAAGAATGGATAAGTGCAACAAAAAGTATATACAAAATAACTACACATTTGCACTTATCAGTGACCGTTGTAGAAAATTGGAAATCGTGCATCCTATCACAATGGTTGAGCCAAAGAACCGTTTTGATATACATAAAGTTCCTATGTTTGATTCTCCACAACATCGTTTTGGTATTTACATTATTTTGGACAACGCGCGAGATATTACAACAGTTGTGTTATTTAACTGTTGTGAAACTTTCTGCTAAAGTAATAAATTTAATCCTTCTTTTATAATTTTCCCCATTTTTTAACTTGTATTTTGTGATATAGTTATCATAATAATAATAATTGTATCATAATAACAATAAAAATTGGATTAAGAATCCAAAATTGTATATTACTTAAAAACCAAAATGTCACAAAACAACCTACAGTTTACACATTATATAACATCACATAATTGTATCTTGGTGTTTTGATTTCTTGTATCTAGGTATCTTGTCTCTTGGTGTCTTGTCTCTTGGTGTCTTAACATATAAAGACCTATGTTTTCAAATAAGAATACTCGCATTAGTAAAAATATGTAGAAATTATAACATATAATTAATATATTATGAATAAAGAATAAAATATTTACTTGTTAATTTTCCCATATGCCTTCTTCATGATCGATTCGAATAACATGCACAACATCTCCATCAACTTCATCATATGAGGTAGGAACTTGTGTTGTGTAAGAAAGAGTGGATGGAATATCAAGACTTTCATCACTAATAGGAATGTGTTTTCCTTGGAGAATGATTAACCATTTCCACGATATGTGCAAAGAGTTAGTCACATAGAAAAGTTTTTTTTAAGAAGCCGTGATGAATGGTTCGGTCATAAAATATGTCTTGCAAAGGTCAACCCACGTGAATCCTAAGTCATCAATATGTACACCATTACTATTATTAGGAATCCACTTGCATTTAAATAAAGGCACTTTAAAAATAACATAATCAATCTCCCAAATCTCCTCAATGACACCATAGAACGCGGTAGTTGCCAATACAAGATTCTTATCTTTCGAACTAGAGAAATACATCGATTCAGATTCAACCATAACTCCACTATTTTGCATTATACTACAATCATCTTTTGATTTTATATAAAAGGTATAATGACCAACGTCATATGCAGTCTAAGTTATGACATTAAACTTTGTCTCGTACGACAAACATGTAAGTATCTTGGAAGCACTATGATCATTATATACCCTTTTATTAAACCAATCTATAAATCTCATGTTATGCTCTATCAACAACAACTTATCACTCATTCGGAGATATTTTTCTTCAAAAGTCTTTTGTGAGTATCTACGTAAGGTTTCAATTCATCAATATTATTCAATATAAAGAAATGTGCTTGAATAACTACATCGTGAGAAATTGACATAGCATTTAGACCTTGAATACCTCTATCGTCTGTGTGATCAGCATGACAAGACTTTGGAGTGCCTATAGAATTTACTTTTGGCAAATAGTTTGTAAAAAACTCAACAGCTTCTTCAGTGATGTACCTTTCAACAATTGAAGCTTATGGTCGGTGATGATTCTTTGTATATCCTTTAAAGATCTTCATATATCACTCTATTAGATACATCCATCTTAAATAAATTAGATCATAAAATCTGATTTCTATGACTAGATGAACAAATAAGTGAACCGTAATGTCAAAAAATGATGGAGGAAAATACATCTCCAATTGACATAAGATTATGTCAGTCTCATCTTATAATTTATCTAATTTTTTGAAATCAAGAACTTTATTACATATGGAATTAAAGAATAAGCACAACCTGGTTATAATTACTCTTACATTTTTTGGTAGGATCCCATGGATAGTCACAGGTAAAAGTTGTTGCATCAATACATGACAATCATGAGATTCCAACCAATTAACTTGAGACCTTTCATTGATACAAGTTTCTTGATGTTTTATGAGTAACCTTGAGTAACTTTGATACCGTGCAA
Source organism: Vicia faba (assembly GCA_948472305.1). NCBI lineage: Eukaryota > Viridiplantae > Streptophyta > Magnoliopsida > Fabales > Fabaceae > Vicia > Vicia faba. The sequence goes on along the minus strand of OX451741.1, from coordinate 631,238,288 downwards.
GCACTCGTAGAAAATTTTCTTTTCCTTTTTAGATAGAGTGTGACATGCTGGAGGAAGATAAGTTCTATTTCATCTATCTATCGGAGCCAACTTTTTTCGTATACCCATCGCCTCCATATCAAGACGGGGAGTCTTTCTATCTTTAGTATTTCCTTGAATGTTTATAAGTGTTCCAATCAAACTATCACACACATTTTTCTCCACCTGTATCACATCAAGATAATGTCTAACATCAAGACTTGACCAATATGGAAAATTAAAGAACACATACCACTTTTTCCATATATTTTTCTCAACTAGCCATTTTTATTTTTCTCTCTTTCCAAAGACAACATTAATGTGTTCCTGTATTTGATAAACTTCATCCCTGGTTAAAGGTTAAGGAGTCATAGCAAACTCTTGTTCTCCATTAAAAGCCTTCCGCAATCTATGATAAGGATGATCGGGTTTTTAGAAATTTTTTATGCCCAAGGTAAACGGTCTTTTTTCTAAAGTCAAGTTGGTGGTAATAGGTATCAGATTCACATATAGGACACACTTTATGTTCTTTGACATTATAGCCATCCAAATTACCATAAGCAGGAAAGTCGTTGATTGTGCAAAATAATACTGCACGCATCTTAAACTTTTCCCCAGAATATGCATCATCAACTTCAACGTCTTTATCCTACAATAGTCATAAATCTTCAATTAATGGAGAAAGATAAACATTTATGTTGTTACCAGGTTGTCGTGGTCCAGAAATCATCATACTTAACAAAATATACTTGCGTTTCATGCATAACTAAGGAGATAAGTTATAAATAGTGATAAGAACAAGCCACGAAGAATGATTAGTGCTAAGATTACCAAAGGGGTTTATTCCATCGATGGAAATCCCAAGCCTATGGTTTCTTGGCTCAATTCTAAAATTCAGAAATAACAAATCAATTTTCTTCCATTGCAACGAGTCAGCTACATGGAGAATGTTTCCATCATGTTTCCTTTTAGTTGCATGCCATCTCATATTCTCTGTGTCATTCAAATTATAAAAAGTCTCTTAAATCATGAAATTATTATCAAGTACCATAACTTTAGCAGGAGGATGCTTACTACTAACATTATCATAGTCATTGTCATCACCATTGTTGGCATTCAGCTTGTAACGCGACACACCATATTTCAGACATTGATAAAAGTCTTCATACTATTTCTTGTATAATATGAAATCATTAGGGCATGCATGTATTTTGATATACTCCAAACCCATTGGACACAATATCTTCTTGGTCTCGTAACAATGATCCAACATATTATTATCTTCTGGTAACATTTGCTTTAACATATCAAGTAATTTCGTGAAACTTTTATCCGACCATCCATTTTTTTCCTTTAAATTTAATAACTTTAACACCGCAGACAATCGTGTAAAACTTGTGCATCCCTTATATAAAGGGGTGTCTTTATCACTACATAAAGTATCATAAATATGAGCATTCTTAAAAGAATATTCTCCAATATCATGTAACATATCCTCTAGCCGGTCGTCCATATATTCATCTTCATCCACTCTTTAACTTTGTGACATCTGACTTTCCTCTTTATCCCCCTCAGCATGCCACGTCCATATTGTATAATTTTGACATATACTAACAACACATAGGCGATAGAATATTTCATCCTTTGTACCTTTACAGATATTCCCATATTTAACACAAGGACAATAAAAGATACCATTATTGTCAAGAATATTTTTATCAGCATATTCAAGTAATTCATGAACTTCATTCTCATAAATTTAACCTAATCTATCGACTTTCATACAACTACGGTCCATAACAACTTTTGAAATTTATACACAAATAATAATGTGAATGGTACACCAAAATCTAAACCAAAAACTAAAGCGTATTCATAACAAAAATGTAACTCTAAACCTTAAGCATATGAATATGCATCACAACAATATAATATTTGTGTTCACTTCTATATCCAACAGAATAGCTAGCAAATGACATATATATCTACCAAGAACAATATACAACATTGAACATAAGAAAGGTATCCGGGGAACCAAATAGAACAACTAACAAATGACATATATGAACCAAGAACAATATACAAAATTGAACGAAAAAAGGATTGAAAACTAAAGATGAAGAGTACTGTACTTCGAAGATGAGGAAGAGAACAAGAATGAAGATGTTAAAGATTTGCGATTAAAATGAACAATAATGAATATGTTGAAGATAAAGAGTACCAGTGTCGTCTCTAGTTTGCTTGTTCTCCTAGGGCATCTTATGAAAGAAATGTGGAATAAGTTGTTTTAATTTATCATTAAAACCTTTGATCACGGTTAAACACCAAAACTGTAGTGGAAATTTAAATAATCTAACAACGGTTGAGTCAATCCAACGTATTGACATCCCTTTTATTTTTTATTTAAAAAAAGGCGCGCCTTAATGTTAAAGGAATAAATTATTTGATGGAGCTGAGAATCAAACCCATGAAAGCTTGATTATATAACCATGGTTATCCCAACAACCGTTATTATATCCTAACAATTTTTAATAAAAAAATAAAAAAATGTTAGCGCCTAGATTTAAAGATGTCACCACGGTGTTGGGAAGAACCGTGGTGAATTGGACGTTGTTGTTTGCGTGTTTTGTAGTAGTGTGATGCTCAAAATATAAATGTAATACGGAAGTTCTTTCGAGCTAGTAAATAAACTATACACAAAAGAGACCATAAGAGGTAAAGAAAATAAGAAACCTCAACTAAGGAATAAGAAGACAAAGAAATAAGTGATACTTTTAAGATAGTGAAACTAAGGGCAACTTTCAAAGGAAACTACAATACGAGTGAATACAAAGCAGAGCTAGAAAATCTAAGAGTTCTTGTGGTGATCACAAACAAAAGAATGGAAAAGAAGAACGCTTTAGAACTCCAAATGACGAAAAAAAGTAAGGAAAAATAAGTAAATAACTTGTTTTGGGTACTTCCAACATGGGGGAAAGAAAATCACTTACAGTCAGGAGAAAAGAAAAGACTACCAACGGTCCATATATCCTCAAAAGTCATCAAAGATACTCAAGTATCCTATGGTCAAAGGGTCACCATTAATGGCATGCGAAGGGGCACGCATCAAGGGTTTTTTGGAAAGGATACAAGGAACGGGAAATTCATTTAATGCGCGAGTTCCCAATGTTAATCGTGTTTCATCACTACCCTTCACTTGACCTAAGTGTCAGTTGATTCTAGAGCATGCACGAAAAAACCCTTCCCTTGCAAGGAAGAGGAAAGGGCTCGGGAGAAAACTATTTTAAGTCGCCCATAAGGAAAAATAAGAGAGGCCCAAAGAGAGATTGCTATTGGGGAACAAAAAAAGAAAGGAGGAAATTTGTTCTCTTGAATACAGACAATCTCAATCCCTAGCTCATCTCACACCTTCTAAATCAATCAGACGGTCCCCAACATGACAAGTCACATTCCATGAAAAACGGATATAACCACGTTTTCTATATAAAGAGAGGAGTGTGCCATTTTGAAAGTAATTCAAATCCATCTCTATTACTCACCATTTCTCATTCTCTTGCTGATTTATGTGTTAGAGTGCTAACATTGCATATACACTCTCGCATATCCGTATAAAAAAACTCAATGCACCGCATCGAAAGTCCAATCACACTAATCCATATCAAATTATTTTGTTCCCTTGTTAAACATGATTCAATATTATTATTTTTTTATATAGTTTGTTATGTCACTTTTACATCTGAGTGAGATAGCATACCAAATTAGATGGTTGTCATGTGCTATCAAAAGCAAAGACATCATACAACGTAAAAATAAATAAAAGATAAAAAAACTCTAATTTCAATTTTAAAATTCAACTACTACAAACACAAGTATGTCATCAATGCAATATCATATGGATGACAAAACTCACACATTTTCTCATAACCATAACAAATTTTAACACTACAAATTAAAAAAAAAACTAGAGAATTCAAACGATACTGATTAATAGAATCTTAATTAATAGGGTATGATACTACATGCTTTCTTCATACTGTTAAAGGGTATTATAGTATTTCTAATTGTTTTAGATAACTTAGTTATTAAGTCCATCTATTAGGGCCTATGTGGAATTCTCTTTTGTGTATAAATAGACTAGTCGTAAATATCATAAATACAACAACAATATTTATTCCTCTTGCAACTTTTACAGCCGTCATTCTCTTTGCTCTCTTAAATATATTATTTTTCATCATTGATTCTTGTGCGCTAACAAATTGGTATCTAGAGCTCCAGTTCTTATCCACAGGGAAACACGGGTGAAATGTAAGGCGTTTGTGTGATTGATTTTGGTTATGGGTTCATGTTGAATCTTGAACAAAATCTGAACAGAATCACATTTTTTCTGATTCTGTGGGGTTGGGAAACAATGTGCTTGTGAGATCTGAGTGAGTTGTACATGGTTAAGGATGAACAGAAACGGTAGTCTGAGTACCAAACTTCCTATTTTTGATGGCAAGAATTAGAACAGATGGATGATTCAGATGTGTGTGCTATTTGGTGCTCAAGATATGCTTGAGCTTGTTACCAATGGATATGTTCTGGTTGCAGCAGATGGGACAAAAGAAGAGAGAAATGAACAGAGAGACAAGAGGAAGAAAGATTAGAAGGTGTTGTTCTACATCCATCAATGTATGGATATGAATATGTTTGAGAAAATTGTAGATTTAAAGACGGCTGTGATCGGTGGATCTGGAACTGACTGTTTAACGCTGGTTCGCGAAATGTCGCGGAAGCAAGAGTCGCCACCGTCTTTTATTTTCTCCAAATGGAAAGGACAAAAGCACAGAAAAATTCCTTAAAGAGATTGCTCTCGGTTCGGGAGGTAGGTTATAGAAAGGGAAGGTGTTAGCACCCTTTCTATCCATGGTTATCCATGGGCTCTTAGATACTTGCTCATTGTGTTTTCAAAAATGGTTTTCTTGCTTTTCAATGTGGGTTTTAAAAAAAGTTTCTTTGAAAATTCCAGTTCGACTCTTGTATCGGTCCTCAAGAGTGTTTGAAAAATTGCTTTCGAAAGCTTTTTGAAAAGGTGTCGATGTGAAAAGTATTTTGTTTTGTTTTGAAATTTAGAGCAAGTATCTACGAGAACCTACCTACCCTAAGGAATTCGTCTGTGTAAATGTCCTTTAAAGTAATGTCATCCCACCATTGAGAGGTAGGTAGCACCACCGTTGGAGGTGTTCGGGTCAATTCGAGGTTCGGGACATGGTGATCACCAGAGCAATGGGAAGACACCTTAGAAGCTACCCTCATGCCAGGTTCCCGGATCATGAGGACTTACTAAGACATCCTCTACTCGACGATCACCTTTCGAGGCAAGGCAACAGTGAAGCGTACCCTAGGGGTGGTGTGTGCGATTTGTGTGTCGTTTTCATTTGCATTTATCTTTTGTCATATTATTGGTGATCTATCGTTTGTTTTTATTTGTTGTCCATACATTCTTTCATGCCTTTGATTAACAATTAAAAATGCGAAGAAAGTAAAAATCTAAAGCTATTACAAAGGCGCGGGTCCACATCGCCAAAAGTTTCTCGAACCCGATTTGACAGAAAATAAATAAAGTAAAAGAAAATAAGGAATTTAAAAGTGCGAGCAATTATTTACACGGCTTCGGGAGAGATACATTAATATTTACGAGAAATAAAATAAATGCGAATTAATGAGAAGTTAAGAACGAAACGAGGGCGTTGGACCCTTTTGCAAAAATTGAATTAACGCTGAATTAATTAATTAAAGAAAGTAACTTGTTTTTGGTATTTTTAGTATTTATGATTTAATATAAAAAAAATTTAATTAAAATTAAGATAAGACGCAAACCCTAATTCTAATTTATTTTTAGTTTATTAAGAAAAATATTGAATTTTAACCTAATTTAAACCTAATTTTTATATGCAGTTTAATTTATGAAAATAAATATCTAGTTATTTTAATTATTATAAAAGAAAAAATAAGAAGGAATAAAATTTAATCAAACCTAATTCTATGTTTTTTAATTTATTATCAAAAGAATTAAAATTAACTCCTAATTTAAGACTAATTTTATTTACATGCAAATTTGCTTATGAAAATACTAAAATAAATAATATTTTATTATTTTTTCTCTTTTCTGATTTTTATGTGTATTTTTATATTTTGTGAAAATAATTGATTAATTCAAAACAATAAAGAAAATAAAATAATAATTGAAAATAAAATATAAGGAAAATATAGAGAATTGCAAACCAGGGGGGGTGGAAGTCCCCAAATAGGAGGTTTAATCCAAGAATTCTGGCCCAACAACCTTGGTCCGTTTGACCTTTTCCGGGTAGCGTGCTAGCGCTTTGACCAGGCTTATGGTGCGCTTCCAATCTATGCCTTTGATTTGATCTCCAGGGGCACGTGGATGTGGGATTCTGGAAGGCATATGGTGCGTCTTGATGTTGGCACTGCATGGGAACGTGGATTGCAAAATAATATGGGAAATAATACAGACCTGGGACTCGAACCCAGGTCTTGGACGTTAACACACACAACGCTTGCCAGCTGAACCACTTTGCACATTTGATATATTAATAACGAACAAATAATATAAAAGAAAGCCAAGGCGTTAGTGGGTTAAAGCGCGCGAATTTCAAATCAACCTATCACGTCTTGCCACGGACTCATCTTCTTCATCATCCCTGAAATACAAAAACATTAGGCAACAGTTTCTTATATGTTCTCTTAGGCATGCTACTAGAAAATAGCGATTAGCCCTATGACGCTCATAAATTGAGCGCGAGGGCTGGTTCTTGTTCGTCCCAATGCGTTGAATTCAATGACCTTGGTCTCAGCCTCCAATTTTGCCTTATCTCAAAAACCCCAATTTGAAGGTTGAAGAACCCTAAATATCAACAATGGCATAATCGCGTGTAATGCACAAAAATACAATCAAATGCATGGGTTAGCTTCAGAATTGAACATAGAACATAAATTAAACATCAAAAATTGTAAAAGGTGCATGAATCATGATGCAAGAAAGTGATGAATTTTCTGTACAGGGCGTCTGTGTTCTCACGTTTCTTGATGACAAAGTCTTTGGTTTTGATCCAAATATCTTCTTTTAATCCTCAGCAAGCTAATAGAATCAATATTGAGGCTTGAATCGCCCTGGAAGTGAGTTTTCAGAATTGACTTTCTTTGCAAAATTTTCAAGTTTTGTAATGGCTTTTTGGGCGCAGCTTAGTGTGTATGTGAACAAATTAGGTTAACAAAATTGATCAAAATCTCTTTCATTCATGAATTTGAAGATTTGATTTTACATCATTATTTTCCAAATATTTTCCATGTGCTTTTTGTTCAAATCATCTCCAATCTCTCCAAATCTTTCTATATTTGGACATGCACGAATTATTGAGAATAAAACATGTACAAAAAGATTTGTTAGGTTAAGTTAAATATTTTTCACATATTTAATTGATTTAAGTGAATTATTATAAATAAAAATTCAAATAAATAAATAAAAAATGAAAAAAATACTTCCCTTTGGGCCAAGTGGTCGTGCACATGCTTGGAATGATGATTTATGGAAGAAAAATGGGCCCATTAGCAATTTTAGGTCATTTGAAGTAATGTTGACTTTTCAAAATATCCAAAAATTTCCCAACTTCCACAAGGCATAACTTGCTCAATTTTTAAGCTTTTCTCATGGTCTTGGACATTTTGGAAAGGTCTTTGAGTCCTCTAACCAATTTCTTTGGTCCCATGTCATTTTGATTTACCAATCTCAAGTTATGGCCTTTGACTTAAAGTCCCTTTTTGTTGACTTTTGAAAATGACCTATAATGTTGAAATTGATAACTTTTTGTGAGAGCATTTCTTGGACTTGAAGTATGAAGATGAGTTGTAGGAAATGTCTTTCTCTTCAAAATGAGCTTTGGATGGAATTTTTCTGATAATCCATGTGAAAGTTATGCCCTGGTCAATTTCAGTTGACTTTTTCAACTGTCCAAATAAGGAAACTTTTGCATCTTGATGATTTCTGAGCCAAATTTTGGAGAATCATGATCAAGCATTGATCAAATGATGTTTGTGGCTTCAAAATGATATGTTGACCAAAAATTTGAACTTTTGACTGTCAAATGACCATTTTGCCCCTACAGTTGACTGTAGTGCAATTAGGGTTTTGACTGTGCAATTTTGTGCTGAAAGTCTTGAAACTTGATATGAGGATGCTTGACTATGTTTGTAGGCATATGAGACTTGATTGGACCTTTGGAAACTTCATTTTCTTGATCAGAACACAAACCCTAGTTTTGACTGTATAGGAGATCTTTGACTGTGCAACCCTTGGGGAGATTTTGAAGCTTTGACTTGGCAAATCTTTGAAGAATATGGGAGGGCAAATTTTGGGGTACAACAACGGCGAAGGAGGTACGAGACACACTGGTCAGATGCTATGGTGGTGACGCATTGGTGAAGAAGGTAAAGCTTTAGTTCATGCGAAATCAATATGAGAATATAAACATGAAGAATAATGAGAAGGTTTCTGAGTACATCTCTAGAGATATTCTGATCACTAATGAGATGAAGGCTTCTGGAGAAACCCTTTCTGAACAAGTAATTATTGAGAAGATATTGAGGTCACTTATTCCTCAATTTGATTACATTATTGTAGAAATTGAACATTCTAAATATTTGGAAACCATGAGAATAGAAGAGCTGCAAAGCATTCTAGAGGCGCATGAGTTGTATCTGACTGAAAGAACTTATGAGAGGGAAGTTGAGCAGGCTATGAAGGCTTCTTTTCTTTTGTCAAGAAGGACCAGAAGCATTCTTGGTCAGAAACCAGGAATAGACGTGGTGATAGATTCCAGAAGTCATAAACTTCTACTTCTTATGAGAAGAAACTTGAGAAGGGTAAGGAGAAGTTTGACAAGAAGAAGGTTCAATGTTATTGTTGTAAGCAGTTTATCCATTTTTCTAAAGATTGATGGTCAAATAAGGGAAGGAGACCAGAAGAAGAAAATATAGCTAGAGGAGATTCTGATGATGAACTTGTGCTATTGATGGCTTATGAGTCTGATGGAAAATGTTTGGAATACCGGTGGTATATGAACACTGACTATTCAAATGACTTGACTGGAAACAAATAATGACTGATAGATTTTGACTTCAGAAGGAGGACAAAAATCAGATGTGCTGATGATAAGTACCTTAATGAAGAAGGTATGGGAAATGTCAAAGTTAAAGTGAAGAATGGGAAGACCATTCTGATCAAGGATGTTTGGTATGTTCCTGGAATTAAGAGCAATCTGATGAATGAGGTTCATTTCATTGACAAAGGTTTCTCAATTATTATGTGTTGCGACTGGTTTTTTAATCAAGAGTCGCCACTACTATTTTTTATCCTAAGGAAGGACATCTAATAGGAAACCCTAAATTTTTAAACAAAGATTCTAAGTTTCGGACTTCTTTAGACGAAAGAAAGGTGTTAGGCACCTTTCATCTACCTTATTCTTAAGGATACTAGGTTTAGGTTTAAGTTTCAGGTAAAATAGGGTTCTAACTTTTAATAGGGGAACTCGCCACGATTTTTAATCGTATACCTACGTATCCTCTTATGAGGAATCAGAGTCCCAATTCGTAGTTCGTATTAGTTTGTGTTTTTTAGGGGTTGCAAAAGTATTTTGAATTGTCTCGCATTTTGACTAGGTGTAAAGATTGCAGATATTTGGACTAAATGCGCGATTAGTCAAAATATATTTGGAACCCTTTACAAAAATTAGTTGTTTAGATTAGTTTATTGCGAAAAATAGATTTACGATTTGTTGAATATTTTTTATAATATTAATCATGAAAATTTTTAATTAATGCATGATTTAAAAATATTTTAATGCAATAATATAAATATATACATGAGTTTTTAAATAAAATTATTATTTAAATGATAATATATGTAATATATGTAAAAATAAAAATTAATATTAATAATAATAATATTTGAGTAAAATAAAATACTAAAATAACACTTATTATAAAACAGACAAAAAAACAAATAATTAGTAAGAGTTTTTAAAGAAAATAAAATAATAAAGAAAATTAGAAAAAATTAAGTTAACTTTCAGGGGGGTGCAATTTTAGTTGAGCTAGTAAAAGGGTAGGGTGTAAAAAGTCAGGGCCTGAATTCAGATACTGAATTCAGGCCCAGTTGGCCCAAGGGGTGCGTGGATGAACTAATGAGCAAAAAGGGAGGTATATTAAGAAACTGGGCCTAAGTTCAAATATTGAATTGGGCCCAGAGGTAGGGGTGTAAGTTGTTTGCTGGTTTAGCAATGATTGGCGAGGGGGTGTTAAACTAGATGGGCTTGGCCCAAAACACGTTTTTTGGAAGCATGACTAATCATATGCGGGAAGGTGCACCGGACTAAGGTGAGACTTGGCCTAACGGCCATCTGATGAGGATCAGATAGACTGAATTGAGGGAACATTTTACTTGCAATAGGCGCGCATTCACTGAATATCAACAGGATATAACATATTATTTTTCCCAATTGTCCTCTCATTTCTCCTTTTACATCAGTCACCTTCTTATTTCTCCCTCTTTCTTACAAACCCTTGCCCTCTTTTCAACCCTAGCTCTAAAACAGTAACACCGCGGCGGCGCCTCACTGAGTCTCCCTTCCAAAGCCGATTACAAACCCAACCCACACAATCACAAAAAAAAATACAAAAAATGAAGCTCAGTTATTTACCCCTTTGCGATTTTGTTTTCCGTCTTCCGAGCTTCTGGATTTCGATGTTAATCCCTCTTCTTCCTCTTATTCGCAGGTTCAGTTGACGGTATCGGCAGAATATCGAATGACGTCGGTGTGATTACATGATTAGGGTTTCATATGTTGAAACCCTAATCACTTCTTGCTTCGGTCTTCAACGGCGAGATAGGGTTTGCCTCTTCGTCAACTTTTGTTCTTCAAATTCCCCTTTTCTTCAATTTCTTGTTCTTCTATTTATAGGGTAACAATTAAATTGATGTTATAGATTAGTTAGCATAGATTTAGGGTTTTTTTAGAGAAAATTAGGGATTTGAATGTTCGTAATTGATTCCGTAATGTATTCAATTGGATTTGTAATAAGAAGTTTGATTTTGGTTTGTTCTTGTACTAGCCTGAGATCCTGGGCCATTAATTTCGTATATTTCTTGATTTACACTGTATATTTGATTTAGTATATTTTTTAGATTTGGATTTTGTAATATCTTGGGCTTTGTCAATATTTTAGATATTATTTTGGATTTGTTTTAGTTTTGATTCAGACGGTAATTGTTTGATGCATTGCAAACGAGCACAATTCCTGGGTAATTTACACAGTACTTGTTAGCTTGATAAAAAACATGCGCCTATCATGATAATTGATACAATAATTGTTACTTTGAATTTGGGCCTTAACACAATTTCTGTCCAACAACAATCTTTCTGTTACCACAAACATTTCCCACGGACTGGGCCTACATTTAAAAACCGACCTTTTTCCAATATTAAGCCCATATTTTTTTTAAGAAAGACTCTTAGTAAAATGATGTTATAAGATAAAAATAATAAAATATTTTTATAACAAAAATAAAGATAATAAAGTATTTTAATAATTATAATAAATTTCTCAATAAAAGGATTATAGAAACTGGGCCCAGTCCGTATCTATTGGGCTTTTAAAACATGTTGTGCGCGCCCCCTTTTCTATCATTCAATGACCAATGAAACTGGGCCAAACGAGTGGACTGAAATTTCACCTCCTCTTTACTAACAAAAAAAACACAATGGACTTTACATACTTAAAACTTAATTTTGTTTTAAAATAAATTAGACCTCTATATGAGAATCTCATGGGCCATTGGCCAACATCCTTCGTAAATGGGCCTACGAATTCATGGGTCTTTCTGATTTAGAAAGCCCCACTCTCCTGAATTAAAATACACCCCTAGTTGAATTGGATTTAAGAATGAGCCATCAGATACTACTGAACCATCCTTAATAAAAACATTTCTCTTCTATTTTTGATCTTGAAAATATGATCATAAAGGTAGGGTAAATTTGGGGTACGACAGCTGCCCTTATTCAATTATCTTCCAATCGGATACCGTGAGAATACACGAGTCTTGCGCATTCTGATTGGGATTTTGTTGAATACTTGGAATACCCCAAAATTTGTCTGACAAATATAAGGTTACGTTGATATAGCATGCCCTTAAAAGTCTTGAGAAAATAGGCAAAGCTGATGATATATCGCTTACCAGGATTTGACAACGGGGCAGATGATTTAGAGCTTGAGAGAATGATATGTTATGTTCTGGCTTGATTTTTCTTATTTACCTATTTGGGGGTGAATAAAACAACACTTGATAACGCATGGCTGCTTGGAGACTGAGGAAATGGGTTATGTTTGGAATCGCTGCGTGGAGTCTTAGGCGGTGAGCTAAATTTAGATTTCGAACATCACTGCATGGAGTCTTAGGCAATGGTCTGTATCACGGAATGAGGAAACACGTTGCTGCGTGGAGTCTTAGGCAATGGATTAGGTTTGTAAATTGCTGCATGGAGTCTTAGACGATGGGCTAAATTTGGATTTCTAACATCGCGGCATGGAGTCTTAGGCAATGATCTATGTTGGGAGTGTCGCACATTACTGCGTGGAGTCTTAGGTAATCGGTGAAGAGAGGAAAACACATTGCTGCATGGAGTCTTAGACAATGGGTCATGTTATACTTCTGCATGGAGTCTTAGAAAATGAACTATGTTTTGCGCATTACGGCCTGGGGTCTTAGGTAATGGGTAAGGAGAGGAGAATACATCATTATATGGAGTCTTAGGAAATGTACCGAGATTCGTACATTACTGCATGGAGTCTTAGGTAATGAACTACATTGTAGAGGGAAACCATCACTACATGGAGTCTTATGTGATGGGCTGAACACATCACTGCATGGAGTCTTAGGTGATAGATCTTCTTTGGCTTTCGAACACTGCGGCATGGAGTCTTAGGCAATGTACTGGGTTTTGCATATTACTGTATGGAGTCTTAGGTAATGAACTATGTTGTAGAGAACACATCCCTACATGGAGTCTTAGGTGATGGGCTGAACACATCACTGCATGGAGTCATAGGTGATGGGTTGAACACATCACTACGTGGAGTCTTAGGTGATGGGTTGGATTTGTAGAAGAAGTGTGCTTTGATGACTGACCCTTAGATGGCTAGATCGAGGGTGAGATTATTTGTCTATTGTATGACGTAGGCGTATGTTGTCTGATTGATATGGAACCCAAAGTGTACGTGCATTGAATGTCTGTGTATGTATGATGTATGCAAAATGTGTGTACGATGTGTGTATGCTCTGAAATGTTATGAAAATTGTTTCCGGCTTTTCTCTCCTTTAAATTATTAGTTTTGAGTTACCAATTCCCTGGCGCTGTATGTTGCATGGTCGTAGTATCTTTGAATTTATTTGAATGCGGTGAAAAGTATTAGCAAGTTTTTTTATTTTCCTTATGTCGGAGGTGCAGGCGTAGGCATAAACATATGTGTAGACTTTTGTGTTGTAAGTGCAGGCGTAGGCGTAGACATGTGTATGGATGTAGACGTGGATTTTTTTTTTATGTTTTTCTAGCCAAAATGCTTTTTCGATGTTTTATCAAATGCTTTTATTTGTCAATTCCCCCGAAATGTTTTTGACATAATATTCATAAGAAATAAGCGTAGTATTTTGTAAACAAGTCTGAAAAAGGAAAAACGCAATTTGAAAGATGAAAAGAAAGCAAATGTTTATTGATATGCCTCTGAATAAGCGAAAGTGCAAGATGAAATTCCTTGAAAAAGGTAATTACAGAAAGTAAATGGCAATGAAAATGATAATCGCTACTGTTGTTCCCTAATATCCTTTTAATAGCTCATATCTCCTTTGCTTCTGAGTCGTGTGATTTAAATCCATCTCTCCCTTCGGGGTCGTAATTCTTAGATTGCAGTCTGTTTGTTCTTTATTTCATTTTGAATAAAATCCCTAACTTTTTCCTAGATATCCCTTTCGGGTTTTCAATCCACCAGGATAGTTTTTTGTATGTCTCTAATTTTTGCTTGGATCTCCCTTTAGGGTTTTCGATCCACCGGGACGCTCCTTTTTTCCTAAGTCGCCCGTTTAGGATTCGAGCTTAGCAAGCCTTTTATACATAGTATTTTTTATTGCGTCTGAATTTGTAGGATGTGGTAGTTATTCCCCATTCATTGTTGTAAGGATGAGACCAGCACCGAAGAATGTTGTTTTTACTATGTATGGACCTTCGTAGTTGGGTGTCCATTTTCCGTGTGAATCGAGGCAAGGTAGCAAAATCTTCTTGAGCACTAAATATCCTTCTTTGAATATCCGAGGACGAACTTTCTTGTTGAAGGCCCTCTTCATCCACTTCTGATGCAGTTGACTATGGCATAAAGCTGTCAAGCGTTTTTCTTCGATGAGGTTGAGCTGAACGAGTCGCGCCTGAACCCATTCTGCTTCTTCTAACTTTGTTTCCATTAGAACCCGAAGTGATGGTATCTCTATTTTAACTGGAAGTACTGCCTCCATGCCATATACCATAGAGAAAGGAGTCGCGCTTGTTGATGTGCGCACGGAAGTGCGATAGCCTTGTAGGGAAAAGGGAAGCATCTTGTGCCAGTCTTTGTATGTCTTCACCATTTTCTGAATGATCTTCTTGATATTTTTATTTGTTGCTTAAACGGCTCTGTTCATATTGGGTCTGTATGGTGAGGAGTTATGATGTTTGATCTTGAAATTGTCACACAATTCCTTCATCATCTTGTTGTTCAAATTGGACCTGTTGTCTGTAATAATTCTTCTTGGAACCCCGTATCTACATATGAGATTCTACTTGATGAATCGTGTAACCACTTGACTTGTCACATTAACATATGATGCTGCTTCTACCCATTTAGAGAAGTAATCGATGGCTACTAGTATGAAACGGTGTCCGTTGGATGCTTTCGGCTCATTCATGTCAATCATATCAATTCTCCACATTGAGAACGACCAAGGGGAGCTCATGATATTCAGAGGAGTTGGTGGCACATTTATCTTATCAGCATAGATTTGGCATTTGTGACACGTTTTCGTGTAGTGATAACAATCGACTTCCATTGTTAACCAATAATACCATGCTTGCAGAATCTTTCTAGCCATGGCATTCCCATTTAATTGAGTTCCAAAAGTTCCCTCGTGGATTTCTATCATGAGCGTGTCTGCTTCCTGTTTCTCTACACACCTGAGTAGTACCATGTTGTAGTTTCTTTTGTACAACACATTACTCAGAATGAATTTTGAGGTTAACCTTTGCAAGGTCCGCTTGTCAATTGATATAGGCATTTTCTGGATATTCTTGCTTTTCGAGGTATTTCTTGATGTCGTAAAACCAAGGTTTGTCATCCAACCCCTCTTCAATAGCAAGGCAATGTGCAGGCTCTTCAAAGTATCTGATTGTGATGCGCGGTTCGTGGTTTGGCCAAGTTACTTCGAACATAGCTGAGAGAGTTGCTAGAGTGTCCGCCAGTTGATTTTCTTCTCGTGGGATTGACTGAAAATGATCTTTGTGAATTTCATAGCCAACTTTAAGACATGATCCTAATATGGAATCAGTTTTGGGTGTTTAGTATCCCATTCGCTGTTGACTTGGTATATGACTATTGCAGAGTCCCCAAATACTTCGAGGTGCTTTATTCTTAGATCAATGGCAGCTTCTAGTCCTAGTATATAGGCTTCGTACTCGGCGATGTTGTTGGTGCAGTCAAAACACAACCTTCCAGTGTAGGGCTTGTGATAATTCTTTGGGGAAGTCAAGACTGCCCCTATACCATTCCCCAGTGCATTTAAAGTCCCGTCGAACATGAGTGTCCAACGTGCCCCTGGCTCGGGTCCTTCGCCAGGTCCTGCTATTTTGTAGTCACCTATAACCATGACATCTTCGTTTGAAAAGTCGAACTTCATAGGTTGATATTCTGGCAGCGGTTGGTGAGCTAGATGATCAGCTAGTATACTACCCTTGATAGCCTTCTGAGTGACATATTGGATGTCGTATTCTGATAGTAGCATCTGCCATCGGGCGATTCTCCTTGTAAGAGCAGGTTTTTTGAACACGTACTTTATAGGGTCCATTCTTGCTATTAACCATGTGGTGTGGGTTAACATATATTGCTTCAACCTCTTAGTATTCCAAGCTAAAGCACAACAAGTTTTCTCGAGGAGCGAGTACCTGGCTTCGCAGTCAGTAAATCTCTTGTCGACGTAGTAAATTGCATGTTCTTTTCTTCCTGTTTCGTCCTGCTGTCCCAAAACACAACCCATTAATCCTTTGAGCACTATCAGATACATGATGAGTGGTCTTCCAGGAACTGATGGCATTAAGATCAACGGCTCTTGTAGATATTGCTTTATTGTCTCGAAGGTTGTTTGGCAATCATCATTCCATAATACCGTTTGATCTTTTCGCAATAAGTTGATTATAGGCTCACATCTAGCTGTTAGATGCGATATGAACCTTGAGATGTAATTCAATCGCCCTAAGAAACCACAAACTTCTTTTTTTGTCCTCGGTGCTGGCATCCCTTGTATAGCTTTTACTTTGTCGGGGTCCACCTCGATACCATGCTGACTTACAATGAAATCCAACAACTTTCCTGATCTGACGCCAAATGTACATTTATTCAGATTTAACCTTAGTCTGAACTTGCGCAGCCGCTGGAATAACTTTTGTAAATGTATGATGTGTTCCTCCTCTGTATGGTATTTGGCGATCATATCATCTATGTTCACTTCAACCTCCTTGTGAATCATATCATGGAATAGCGTGACCATGGCCCTTTGATAAGTTGCCCTTGCATTTTTGAGACCGAATGGCATTACTTTGTAGCATAAGGTTCCCCAAGGTGTCATGAAGGTAGTCTTTTCCATGTCTTCGGGGACCATTTTGATTTGATTATAGCCTGAGAAACCGTCCATGAATGAGAATACTGAGGCTTAGGCCGTGTTATATACCAAAACATCTATGTGAGGTAACAGAAAGTCATCCTTGGGGCTTGCTTTCTTCAGATCTCGATAATCCACACACATGTGTACCTTGCCATCTTTCTTGGGTACTGGCACAATCTTAGCTATCCATGGTGGATAATCTACCACTGCTAAGAAACCTGTGTCAAATTGTTTAAGGACCTCTTCTCTAATTTTGCTAGACATATCCGAATGAGTTCTTCTGAGTTTTTGCCTAACTGGAGAACAACCCTCTTTGAGAGGTAGTCTGTGAACCACAATGTATGTATCTAATCCTGGCATGTCTCTGTAGGACCAGGAAAATATATCCACATACTCATGCAATAGCTTGATCGGCCTTTCTTTGACGCTCTGCTCTAACATTGCCCCTAGCTTCTCTTGGATCTTCCTATGTTCCTAGATTAATGGTCTCAATAGCCTCTTTATACGGTTGTATGTTATCTGCTTTCTGCTCTATTTCCCTTGCCATTTCCTCAGAGAGTTCAAGATCTTCATCACCCTCCTCTTCGGCTTGGTTGATAGGAGCATCAAAATTATGTCGAATTGCAGCAGTAACATTATCGGTGGTTTGGGGCATGGATCCGCACGTTTATCATGTTTTGGTGCAGATTTTAGTATATGAATTTTGAAAATGCATATGAAAAGAAAGTATTGCCATTTTTAAATTTAAGAGATAAATGCAAGAGAAAGACAAGGATCTTAATTAAAAACAAAATATAACTTTTATTAATTGTAAACATTGTCCGAAACAAAATGGGGGAACCCTTACAAGCGACCCCTATGCCTCGGGCTCGACATAGGTTCTTTCAAAACAAGAAAAATTACTTAGGAAAGAAAAAGATCTCGAGAATCTCCACGGCAGTCTATCTTTTGAGTTCTTCTCCCGGGGCGCATTCTCGGATGAAGTCACTTACCCTTTTAATGTTCACTTTGTTGGATATTATCGCCACATGTCCGTCATGCTCTATTCCCTTGTTGAAAAAGGTCTCTTGGATTGGAGGAAACCGTGTTTTACCCTTCAGAGTAGCTTTCGATAGTTTATAGCCCAAACCGAAGCGATTCTTCTTCTCGGGAACTTCTGGGAGCTTTCCCCAACCTTTCGAGGTACCACCTTCCACAGTTGTTTGCAAATATCTCCACAAGTTTACCTTAGGCTTATTATTTTTCTAGACTGGTAAAGTCACCATTGAAGCAACTTCCAGGACTTGGAATGGGGTGGCTATACAGTCTTCGTCGGTACTAATATACCTGTATGATTAGATGTGACTTACAAAGATGTCCTCCTCACCGTCAATTATGATTAATTCCCTTCCACTAGAAACTTCAACTTTTGATGTAGGGTCGAGGTAACTGCACCTGCTGCATGAATCCAAGGTCTCCCTAGTAAGCAAGTGTACGCTGGCTCTATATCCATGACTTGGAAAGTGATATAGAAGGTATGCGACCCAATTTTGACTAGAAGGTCCACTTCTCCCAATACCGAGCTTTTAGAATCGTCAAAAGCTTTCACTATTTTAGAGCTTGGCCTCATCACAATGTTATCTAACGTTAACTTCATCAGACTCGATTTTGGTAACATGTTGAGGGAAGAGCCAGTGTCGGTGAGTACTCTAGCTAGGCTGGTAGTACCTATCTGCATAGAGATATGGAGTGCTTTGTTGTGAGCTCGGCCTTGTGGTGGCAATTCATTGTTACTAAAACCCAAATATGATCCAGAGGTTAGATTTTCTACAACATTATCAAATTGATTCACGGTAATTTCCTCGGCCACGTGTGTTGAACTCAGTACCTTCATTAAAGAGTCTCAGTGCACTTCAGAATTGATGAGCAACAAGAGTATGGAGATTTTAGCTGGAGTTTGGTTAAGCTGATCCACCACCCTATAGTCGCTTCTTTTGATTATTTTCAGAAACTCCTCTACCTCTTTATCAGTAAAGTTTTTGCTCGGAGGTTCCTTCTCTTGGCTTGTTTCCACCACTGCTTTTCCCTTATCCTTTATTGAGGTCTCATCTTTCTTCTTTGGTGGTTCGGATCCAAAGAATTGACCACTCGGGTCATACCCCCTCCCCCTACTATATTTGAAATTGCAGGTCCTTTACTTGAAGATGGCTCATTTTCTTGTTTCACTCCATTAATGTACACCGCTGAGTCATAACTCCATGGTACTTCTTTGTTACTTTCATAAAGGATAGTTGACGGTCCCTTAATTATCATCGTGTCCTTTGGAACTACTGATATTTAGAGATCCTTCTTTGGTTCCATCCTTGGGGTTTTTGCCGATTCTTCCCACGGGATCACTAGAGTCTTCTTGTTAATATTTGGGCCTTGGAAAGGGATTTCCAATGGCTTCCTCCCTTCAATCACAGCTATATTTTTTCTTCAAGGTATGGTCTGAATTGGACTATCCCCTGGTCCACTAGCTTCTGTAGTGTTATTTCAAAGGCTTCATTATGTCCTAACAGGAACCCCATTCCCACAGATATTCCTTCAACTAGTTTATCGGGGCTTTTGCTTGTCTGGTTGCCCCAAAGTCAGTGACTACTTCAATTGCATTTATTGTTGGTCCACCATGCGGAGGCATAGGGTTTGATTTGATGTTATGCTTCTCAAAAGTGATGTCTTGAGATTCTAACAAATCTTGCACTTTATGCTTGAATGCCCAACATTGCTCTATGATGTGCCCCAAGGAATTAGCATGATACTCGCATCTGGCGTCGGCATTGTAATTTTGTGGGAATGGCTCGACTGGAGGAGCTAGAGGTTTTAGTTCCACTAAGAACGCCTTAACCAAGTGTTGTAATAATTGGCTATGTGGCATGGGGAGTGGATCAAAATTTCTTTGCGGTCTCCCAAATCTGCCTTGCTGTTGTCCTTGTGGGATCATTAATGGTTGTTGTTCCCTTGGTTGTGAGGCTACATCATTAATTTCTCCCGATTTTCTTTTTTGGAAGTTTGAAGCAGGCCTTTTTGAATTGTGGGGGGCATTTGATGGTCCCCTGTTATTTTCCCATTCTTTATTCCAGTCTCAATTCTTTCTCTGATAGTCACTAGACCTGCGAATCCTAAAGAGATACTTCCAACCATCTTCTCATAGTATAGCCCTTGCAAGGTTCCCATGAACATATCTACTAACTCCTTTTCCAACAACGGTGGTTTCACACTGTATGTCATCTCCCTCCATCTTTGAGCGTACTCCTTGAAAGACTCTTATTTCTTCTGGGACAGATTTTAGAGCTGCAGGCGGGTAGGCGCCATGTCCAGGTTATATTTGTAATGCTTTAAGAAAGCGTTAGCAAGATCTGCCCATGTTCGAATGTGAACCCTCTCCAACTGCATATACCAATTTAGAGATGCCCCACTTAAGCTGTCTTGAAAACAGTGAACCATCAGCTTTTGATCATGGGCATGGGCATGTATCTTCTTGCAATACATGCACATATGATTTCTTGGACAACTGAGCCCTTTGTATTTTCCAAAGTCATACACTTTGAACTTCGGCAATATTATAACATTAGGAACTAGGCCCATTTCGAGAGCCTCTACTTCGAAAGCATCAAAACCTTCCACACCTTTCATCCTTTCTTTTAGAGTCTTATACTGATTCATCACCAGTGGATTATCGACAACATGAGTACCAGTCGTCTTTAAGGGTGCCTGATTGACATCCTGTAGGTTGTGGTCTTTATACTGTAGGCCTAGGTAGTGGTTTGCATTGTTGATTGAAATTTGTATGGTATGTGATGCCCCAGCTTTTGATGGCAGTGGGACAAACCCTTCAGTTTCAGATTCTCTTGTCTCTTGTTGGGCCATGACGGACTTTTGGGGTCCTGTCTCTGGCTCTTTTCTTAGTTGGTAACCGCTCGATGCACCAATCGTTTGAGCTACTTCTTCAAAAGCTACCCTGGGAATCTGATCTTGTCTGTCAATGATGTTCTTCAAAGCTAGGAGAACTTGACTCAGATCTCCTTTCATTGAACTCACATCACCCTTTACTTTGTCAAGATCCTCCTTGAATGCAACCTGATTCTCATCAATTTGTTCCATTGCTTTTTGTTGGTAGGCCCTTATTTGATTTTGAGGCCAAGGAGGTGGTGATCTCCTTCTACTAATGTTTTAACTGGAGAGATTTGTTTAAAAACATGAGCTTGGGTATGAAATGCAGGTGTTTGTGAATGCATGCATGTGTATGATTATGTATGAACATGTAATAGTTTCTTGTTTTAAATGTCTTATTCACTTGAGTATATATTTATCTTTTGCTTCTTTTATCTTTTTTTTTTCTTATTTGGTGAATATCTTAAAAATAGATACGCAAACGAGATACAGAAACAAAATGCCTTTATTGAAAGTAACATGATTCATATATTGAAAGATATTACAATCTTAAACCAAAACTTGTTTGCATGAAATTAAGCAAATGGAAACAAATCTTCTAGGTGCGCTTGCGGATGTCTGCTCTGAAACCATCGACCATTTCTTGACAAAGCTTGAGAAAGTCTTCAACTTCCTTAGGATCAAGGGTATCCCCATAGCAGCGAGCGAACATCTTCAGAGCTCTTTCAGATAATTTTCCTTTTATGGCTTTGATTTCAGACATGTCTGGTTTGATGGCGTTGACGCGGACAAGTTGTTTCCCTTTGGTATCCATTTTCAAAGATAATCACCAAAATCTTGATTTTATTATTTTTGTTTTTTTTTCTTTTACCCCGTGAATAAGACAAATATAAAGAAACAAGATGATGAGTATATGAAATGTATGAATGCGTGGATGTAGGGTTTAATGACGGGATTTTGGTGATAAGTACTCTTATAAGGTAGGCTCTTTAGTTTTGATCTACGGTTAGTCTACCCTCCCCAAAAGGTGACTTCCTTAAGGGTATCATGAATAACACCAGAGGGAAAAGGCACAAGGGTCTCCCTTAGGTGGAGCCTCTTTATGGACTGAGACTTTCGTCTCAAAGTTGTGAAAGGTCTTGCCATGAGATTTTGGTTAAGGTCGTTACAAAGAGTCATGGGTGGCATTCCAAAGTCCTACTCATCAAGATGACATCTCTGGATAAGTATTCTTTTTGTGGAATTCCACCGACTTTAGGCGAAGTCGTCACATAAACTCGCAGGGATGATGTATCCCCTAAGCTAATAGACGAACCTTCTTTCTAAGGGTTATTTGAATTTTTTTTTTTGAAATAAAAGCCCCACCACGTAGTAAATATATAAATGATAAAAAAATAGACAAGAATAAATAAATGCAATAAATAAATAAATAAAGCAAATAAAAACCCAAACTAAACCTAAAACCTAGGGTTGAGGTCCCCAGCAGTGTCGCCAGCTGTTGCGACTGTTTTTTTAATCAAGAATCGCCACTACTAGTTTTTATCCTAAGGAAGGGCATCTAATAGGAAACCCTAAATTGTAAAACAGAGATTCTAAGTTTCAGGCTTCTTTAGACGAAAGGAAGGTGTTAGGCACCTTTCTTTTACCTTATTCTTAAGGATACTAGGTTTAGGTTTAGGTTTCAGGTAAAATAGGGTTTTAATTTTTAATAGGGGAACTCGCCACGATTTTTAATCGTATGCCAACGTATCCTCTTATGAAGAATCAGAGTCCCAATTTGTAGTTCGTATGGGTTTGTGTTTTTTAGGGGTTACAAAAGTATTTTGAATTTCCTCGCATTTTGACCGGGTGTAAATATTGCGGAATTTTGGACTAAATGCGCGATTAGTCAAAATATATTTGGAACCCTTTAGCAAAAATTAGTTGTTTAGATTAGTTTATTGCGAAAAATAGATTTAAGATTTGTTGAATATATTTTATAATATTAATCTTGAAATTTCTTAATTAACGCATGATTTAAAAATATTTTAATGCAATAATATAAATATATACATGAGTTTTTAAATAAAATTATCATTAAATGATAATATATGTAAAAAAAAATTCATATTAATAATAATAATATTTGAGTAAAATAAAATACTAAAATAACACTTATTATAAAATAGGAAAAAAATAAACAATTAGTTAGAGTTTATAAAGAAAATAAAATAATAAAGAAAATTAGAAAAAATTAAGTTAACTTTCAGGGGGTGCAGTTTTAGTTGAGCTAGTAAAAGGGTAGGATGTAAAAAGTCAGGGCCTGAATTCAGATATTGAATTCAGGCTCAGTTGGCATGGGAGGTGCGTGGATGAACTAATGAGCAAAAAGGGAGATATATTAAGAAACTGGTCCCAAGTTCAGATATTGAACTGGGCCGAGAGGTAGGGGGTGTAAGTTGTTTGTTGGTTTAACAATTATTGGCGATGAGGGTGTTAAACTGGATGGGCTTGGCCCAGAACACGTTTTTTGGAAGTCGGACTAATCGTACGCGGGAAGGTGAACCGAACTAAGGTGAGACTTGGCCTAACGGCCGTCTGATGAGGATCAGATGGACAGAATTGAGGGAACACTTTACTTGCAATAGGCGCGCATGAACTGAATAGAAACAGGACATAACATATTATTTTTTCCCAATTTTCCTCACATTTCTCGTTTTACAGCAGTCACCTTCTTCTTCCTCTCTCTCTTTCTTACAAACCCTTTCCCTCTTTTCAACCCTAGCTCTAAAACAGTAACACTGTGGCGACGCCTCACCGAGTCTCCCTTCCAAAGCCGATTACAAACCCAACCCACACAATGACAAAAAAAAAACAATGAATTTGAGGTATTTACCCTTTACGATTTCGCTTTCCGTCTTCCAAGCTTCTGGATTTCGATGTTAATCCCTCTTCTTCCTCTTATTCGTAGGTTCAGGTGACGGTAGCGACAGAAGATTGAACGATGTCGGTGTGATTACGTGATTAGCTTTTTAGATGTTGAAACCCTAATCACTTCTTGCTTCGGTCTTCAATGGCGAGATAGGGTTTGCCTCTTCGTGTTCTTCATCAAATTTTGTTCTTCAAATTCCCCTTTTCTTCAATTTCTTGTTCTTCTATTTATAGGGTAACAATTAAATTGCTGTTATAGATTAGTTAGCATAGGTTTAGGTTTTTTTAGAGAAAATTAGGGTTTTGAATGTTCGTAATTGATTATGTAATGTATTCGAATGGATTTGTAATAAGAAGTTTGATTTTGGTTTGTTCTTGTACTAGCCTGAGATTCTGGGCCATTAATTCCGTATATTTCTTGATTTACACTGTAGATTTGATTTAGTATATTTTTTAGATTTGGACTTTGTAATATTCGGGGCTTTGTCAATATTTTAGATATTATTTTGGAGTTGTTTTAGTTTTGATTCAGACAGTAATTGTTTGATGCATTACAAACGAGCGCAATTCCTGGGTAATTTACACAGTACTTGTTAGCTTGATAGAAAACGTGCGCCTATCATGATAATTGATACAATAAATGTTACTTTGAATTTGGGCCTAAACACAGTTTCTGTCCAATAACAATCTTTCCGTTAATACAAACAATTCCCACGGACTGGGCCTGCATTTAAAAACTGACCTTTTTTCCAATATTAAGCCCATATATCTTTTTAAGAAAGACTCTTAGTAAAATGATTTTATAAGATAAAAATAATCAAATATTTTTATAACAAAAATAAAGATAATAAAGTATTTTAATAATTATAATAAATTTCTCAATAAAAGGATTATAGAAAACAATTTAATACCAATAAACAGCAATGACTTTCTCATTAAATGTCAAATGGGCCCAGCCCGTATCTATTGGGCTTTTAAAACATGTTGCGCTCACCCCCCTTTTCTATCATTCAATGACCAACGAAACTGGGCCAAATGAGTGGACTGAAATTTCACCTCCTCGTTACTAACAACAAAACACAATGGACTTTACATACTTAAAACTTAATTTTGTTTTAAAATAAAATAGACCTCTATATGAGAATCTCATGGGTCATTGGCCAACATGCTTCATAAATGGGCCTACGGATTCATGGGTCTTTCTGATTTAGAAAGCCTCACTCTCCTGAATTAACATACACCCTAGTTGACTTGGATTTAAGAATGAGCCATCAGATAATGCTGAACCATCCTTAATTAAAACATTTTTGTTCTATTTTTAATCTTGAAAATATGATCATAAAGGTAGGGAAATTTTGGGATACAACATTATGAAGGACAATTTCTTGAAGTTATATGATTCTAATTAGAAGTTTATTATGCAATCAGAATAAGAAAGCAACAGGGCATTCAAGGTGAATATGGAGACAACAGAAGCAGAATGTTTTAGTTCAGAAGACATTGAAGTTGATAGTAAGCTGTGGCATAAGAGATTAGGGCATCTGAACTACAAAAGCCTAGGGCATCTGAGTTCCAAGAAGCTCGTGCATGGAATTCCAAAGATTGTGAATCCTGGGAAGTCATGTGAGGTATGCATGAAAGGCAAGCAACCTAGATTTCCATTTGTGTCAGAAGTAGCCCCAAGAGCAAAACATGTTTTGGGAGTAGTACATTCTGACGTGTGTGGACCATTTCCAAAAGCTTCACTTAGAGGAAATAAATATTGTGTGTCCTTTGTGGATAATTTCATAAGAACGATGTGGCTAACACTCATAAAGTTTAAACATGAGGTGTTTATGGTGTTTCAGAAGTTCTAGGTGAAGGCTGAGAAACAAAGTGGTCAGAAGCTGAAGATTCTCAAAACGGATGGTGGAGGTGAGTATAACTCTACAACATTCCAGAAGTTTTGTGATGAAAATGGAGTTGAGCATGAGGTTACTTCTCCTTATACTCCTCAATAGTCTTGCTGAAAGAAGAAATTGTACCTTACTTGATATGACCATAAACATGCTGAAAGAGAAGAAGGTACCTCATAATTTGTGGGGAGAAGTTGTAGCCATCTCAGCGTATATGCTCAATAGGTGTCCAACGAAGAAGCTGGAGGAAATTGTTCCTTTATAAAAGTGGACTGGAGACAAGCAAAGTGTTAGTCATTTGAAGGTGTTTGCTTCTGTATATTACAAACACGTTCTAGAAGCTGGATGATAGAAGCAAAGTAATGATTCTGGTGGGGTACCATAGTATAGGTGTGTTGTACCCCAAAATTTGCCCTCCCATATTCTTCAAGAAATTGCCAAGTCATGCTTCAAACCTCCCCAAGGGTTGCACAGTCAAGGGCCTCCTAAGCAGTCAAAACTAGGGTTTTTGTTCTGATCAAGAAAATGAAGTTTCCAAGGGCCCAATCAAGTCTCACATGCCTACAAATATGGTCAAGCATCCTCATATCAAGTTTCAAGACTTTCAGCACAAAATTGCACAGTCAAAAACCCTAATTGCACTACAGTCAACTATAGGGGCAAAATGGTCATTTGACAGTCAAAAGTTCAAATTTTTGGTCAACATCTCATTTTGAAGCCACAAACATCATTTGATCAATGCTTGATCATGATTCTCAAAGCTTGGCTCAAAAATCATCAAGATGCAAAAGTTTCCTTATTTGGACAGCTGAAAAAGTCAACTGAAATTGACCAGGGCATAACTCTCACATGGATTATCAGAAAAATTCCATCCAAAGCTCATTTTGAAGAGAAAGACATTTCCTACAACTCATCTTCATACTTCAAGGCCAAGGAATCCTCTCACAAAAAGTTATCAATTTCAACATTATAGGTCATTTTCAAAAGTCAACAAAAAGGGACTTTAAGTCAAAGGCCATAACTTGAGATTGGTAAATCAAAATAACATGGGACAAAGGAAATTGGTTAGAGGACTCAAAAACCTTTCCAAAATGTCCAAGAACATGAGCAAAGCTTAAAAATTGAGCAAGTTATGCATTGGAGAAGTTGGGAAATTTTTGTGAAATGGCCAAAATCATTTATCCTTGAAATCTCATTTTTGACAAAAGGGGCCCACTTTTTCCACTTGATTTGACTTGGCCATGCTTCCCACGTGTCCTACCTTTTATTTCATATTTTTTAATTAATGTTTTCATTTTTTATTGATTTTCTTGGATTTAATTAAGTTTAAATCTTTTAAAATCAAGGAAAAATCAAAAGGTTTGATTAAATGAAATATTTGGCCTTAACTAGCCTTGAAACATCATTATGTGCCTACCAAATTCGTGCAAAGGAGTAAACAAGGCAAGAATTCAAAAATGGACTCAAAAATGGAAAGTTGGTTATGGAGTTTGATGGAGAATCTTGGAATTTAAGGCTATGCATTATGGAGCCATAATTTCTCTTCCTACACATTGCATAAGACCTATACAATTGATGCAGAACAAGATTGGACAAGAAGCTGCGCAGGAACCTTGATAGCAAATTCACACTTTTTTACAAAAAAACCTCAATTCTGAAAATCACATTAGGGGGCGATTCAAGCTGAGATTTTCATCTCATCATCTTCCTTAGGCCTTCAGCAACGTGCCTGCATAGATTTCCAAGTCCACAACATCCTAAATCGTTGTACAGAAGCTGGCCTTTCTCACTTTTTATTCATTATCGTGTTTTACATTCCATGCTCATTCATGATGTTTTATTTATATATTCATGATCAGTGAAGTATTTGCAAGCTAACCATATGCTTTGATTGTACTTTTATGCGTTATGTGCAAAGATACCATGTTCATGTTTTAGGGTTTCCAGGACCTTGAATTAGGGCTTTTCACCCAAGGAAAAATTGAGACTCATGACCACCATCACTCAAATCAGCGCGCTTGGACGATCTTGAACCCACCCTCGCGCTCAATTTATGAGCGTCAGAGGGCCATTCACTATTTTCTCATATCTTACTTTCAGCAACGTTTGAAAACCGTTGCTCTTTGCTTATATATTTCAGGAAAATAAAAAACCAATGAAGAAGATGATACCGTGGCGAACGGTGATAGGCCAGTTCAAAAATTCGCGCGCTGAGGGCATTAAGGAATTGTCTTGCATTATAATGTTTGTTTATTATAGGATATACAAGAAACACGCGTGGATCAACTGGCAAGGCTTACTATTGGTAATGTCCAGGACCTGGGTTCGAGCCCCAGGTCCTCACTTCCCTTCATATTATTTTCCATTCAATATTCTCATGCAATTTCAGCCTAGAGGAACACCATACACTCCCAAGATCCAGTCATCCACGCGTTGGTTACATCAATCTAAAGGCTCAGATTTAAGGCATATGGTAGACCCTGGTCAAAGGTGCCACATGGTGTCTGGAAAAGTCAATGGACCTGAAGGTCATTGGGCTCAAATTCATGGGCTACACCTCCTATCTGGGGATTGATACCCCCCTTAGGTTTGCAAATCTTTTCTATTTTTTTATTTTTCATTATTTTCACTTTCTTTTAATTATTGTTTTATTAATTAACTTAATATTTTCATAATATATAAAAAAAACACAAAAAAATCAGAAAAAGATAAAAAATAATAAATATTTTTATTTTAGTATTTTGTAAATAAATCCCACAATTGATTTAGTTTTAATTTTAGGTTGTAATTTAATTCTTTTTCTCAATAAACCAAAAATAATAAAAAATAGATCTTTAACACTCTTTTACCTTTTTTTTAATTAATTAAATATTTTATCATCAACCATTAATTTTGTAAATAAATTTCATAATTAATTTAGTTTTAATTCTAGGTTTTAACTTTAATGCATTTTCTTTAATAAATTAAAAACATTTAGAATTAGAATT
Source organism: Vicia faba (assembly GCA_948472305.1). Taxonomy (NCBI): domain Eukaryota; kingdom Viridiplantae; phylum Streptophyta; class Magnoliopsida; order Fabales; family Fabaceae; genus Vicia; species Vicia faba. The sequence goes on along the minus strand of OX451741.1, from coordinate 631,209,558 downwards.
AATTATTTGACTTTTAATTAATTTAATTTTTTTCTTTAATGTCATAAATACAAAAACATAAAAAATAAGTCATTTCTTTTATTTAATTTAATTATTTTAATAGTTTTATTTTAATTCCTTAAAGGGTCCAACGCCCTCGCATTCGATCATATTTTCCTTTTTTCGCGCGTTTTATTTATTTATGTTGTAAATATAATGTACTTGCTCCAAAGCCCTGTAATAGTTAATTAGGCATTTATTTTCTGCAATTTATTTTAAATCGGGTCTGAATTAATTCGGCGTTGTAGACCCGCGCCTTTGTAATAGCGTAGGACCTTTATTTTTTCCGCACTTTAAATTCCCGCACTTTTAACTGTTAAACAATAACATGAAAGAATGAATGCCCAAAAATAAAATCAAAACGTAGATCACCAATACATGACAAGACAAACAATAAACTGAAAATGACACACAAATCACACACCACCCCTAGGGTACGCCTCACTGTTGCCTTGCCTCGAAAGGTGATCGTCGAGTAGAGGATGTTTTAGTAAGTCCTCATGATCCGGGAACCTGGCATGAGGGTAGCTTCTAAGGTGTCTTCCCATTGCTCTGGTGATCATCATGTCCCGAACCTCGAATTGACCCGAACACCTCCAACGGTGGTGCTACCTACCTCTCAATGGTGGGATGGCACTACTTTAAAGGACATTTACACAGACGAATTCCTTAGGGTAGGTAGATTCTCATAGATAGTTGCTCTTTTCAAAAACAATCAAAATACTTTTCACACCTTACACTTTTCAAAAAGCTTTCAAAACAACTTTTCAAACACTCTTGAGGACTGATACAAGAGTCGATCTGAAACTTTCAAAGAAACTTTTTTCAAACCCACTCACACTTGAAAAGCAAAAAAACATTTTGAAAACACAATGAGCAAGTATCTAAGAGCCCATGGATAACCATGGATAGAAAGGGTGCTAACACCTTCCCTTTCTATAAATCTACCTCCCGAACCGAGAGCTAATCTCAATAAGGAATTTTTCTGTGCTTTTGTCCTTTCCATGTTGGAGAAAATAAAAGACGGTGGCGACTCTTGCTTACCGCGACATTTCGCGAAACCAGCTAAAAAACAGTCAGTTCCAGATCCACCGATCACAAGGTGCATACAAGATTTATTGTCCAGAAACTAATAAAGTTGAAGTCAGTAGAGACGTCATTGTAAAAGAATCATAAGTATGGGATTGGAGTAAGTCTCAATCTATTTCTGAAGATAAGTCAGAACTTGATAGTTCTGAAGAAGAGTCAGAGTTAGATGATGATGCTGGAAACTCTGAAGATAAGTCAGATGGTGAATCTGATTTTGATCCAGATTTTGATGATGATCCAAAATCGGGTGGTGGTTATGCTTCTGGAAGGGAAAATCTGAAGATGTAAGTTTTGGAGGACAAGCTTCTGAAGATGATCATGTTTCTGGTGAAGGTCATGATTCTGAAGGTGGAACTTCAGAAGGTAGAGGTTCTGAAGGAAATTTAAAAGGTGGAACTTCTGATGGTGGTCAAGTATCTGATATTGTTCCAGAATTAGAAAGAGTTTTTGAACAAGTTCAGAGGCCACAAAGAATCATACAAATACCAAGAAGGTTTGGAGAGTTTAACATGCTGCAAAATATTGAAGTAGATTTAGAAGGAGAAATTGTTCAGTGTGCCATGTTAGTAGACTCTGAACCTGTAAGTATTAAAGAAGCTCTCAAGAATAAAGTATGGTTGAATGCCATGAAAGAAGAACTTGAGGCTATAGAAAGAAACAAGACTTGGAAGTTGACTAAACTTCCAGATAAGAAGAAATCCATCAGCGTCAGATGGGTTTTCAAGGTGAAGCTTAAGCCAGATGGATCAATTGGCAAGCACAAAGCAAGGCTAGTAGCTAGAGGTTTTCTTTAGAAACCTGGGCTAGGTTACATTGAGGTGTTTTTCCTGTAGCTTGACATGAAATAATCAGATTGGTGATTGCTTTAGCTATAAATAGAAATTGACCTCTGTTGCATCTGGATGTGAAGTCTGAATTTCTGAACGGTCCATTACAAGAAGAGGTATATGTATCACAACCTCTTGGATTTATGAAAAAGAATCAGGAAGGCATGATGTACAAATTACATAAAGCTCTGTATGGATTGAAGCAAGTGCTCATAGCTTGGAATTTGAAGATTGATTTATTTTTCAAGAAATAAGGTTTTCAGAAGTGTGAGATGGAGTATGGCGTGTATGTTCAGCATTCTGAATGTAATATGATTCTAGCATGTCTTTATGTTGATGACATATTGCTGACAGGGAGTTGTTTTGAAGAAGTTGTCAAGTTCAAGAAGACTTTGATGAATGAATTTGAGATGATTTACCTAGGAAAGTTGGTTTATTTTCTAGGGATGGAGATATTGTATTCTAAACAAGGTATAATTTTGCATCAGTTGAAAAATGAACTTGAGCTTCAAAAGAAATTCAAGTTGGAGAATTATAAGGTCGTTGTTACACTGCCAGAAACCAATCATAAATTAGATTCTGACTCTGAGGGTGAAGACGTAGATGTTACAATGTTCAAATAGTTGGTAGGTTCTATGAGGTAAATGTGTAATACCAGACCTGACATTTGTTATGCGGTTGGATTAGTTAGTAGGTTCATGAATAACCTAAGTGGTTCCATTACCAAGCTGCTGTCAGGATTCTGAGGTATATCAAGGGAACTCTGAAGTTTGGAGTACTATTCCCTTCTGGAAGAAAAAACATATCCAGAGTTGATGAGTTATTTTGATTCTAATTGGCGTGGAGATAAAGTTGATAGAAGAAATACTTCTGAATACTTGTTTAAGTTTCTAGGAGGTCTTATTTCTTAGTGTTCCAAGAAGAAATTCATTGTTGCTCTATCAACGTGTGAAACTGAGTATATTGCAGGTGTTATAGTTGCATGTCAAGTTGTGTGGCTTCTGAATTTACTGCAGGATCTGAAGATCAACGTAGATAAGCCTCTGAAGCTGATGATTGATAACAAGTCTGCAATCAATATTGCCAAGAACTCGGTACTACATGGGAGAAGCAAGCATATTGAGACAAAGTATCATTTTCTCATAAGTCAAGTTCAGAACGGAGTACTAGAAATTATGCACTGTAACATCCAGAAGCAGCTGGCAGATATCATGACAAAGGCAATCAAGACGAATCAATTTCTTCGCTTAAGGGATGAAATTAGTGTAGTTAATTTTAATTAGAAATTTTAAATTAAGGGATGGTATTAACGGGTATTTTAGTATTTCTAATTGTTTTAGATAACTTAGTTGTTAAGTCTATTCTATTAGGGTCTATGTGACATTCTCTTTTGTGTATAAATAGACTAGTTGTAAATATCATAAATACAATAATAATAATAATATTTATTCCTCTTACAGCTTTTACAGCTGTCATTCTCTTTACTCTCTTAAATTTATTTGTTTGTTCATCATTGATTCTTGTGCACTAACACATACTCATACACATTTAAGATCTACGTCGAAACTCTTATTTGTTATGAGAAATAATATTTTTAAAGTAAAACCTATTGGATAAGTTAGTATTTACCAAGCATAAACATGAAGATGATGTCTTTAAAACTACTAAAATTAATATTTTAGTGAAGAATAACTTTACAATAAAAGTGTTCCACTTCACTTCACCAAACTCTTTCTTACTTGATCCTAACAAAAGTATATATAGGTCTCAAATGAAGCAATTTATTATCTCCTAACTAAAGTATATATTTATTAACTTATTTTGAATATTTTTGCATAATATTTATATATAACTATAAATATAATGCCTCAATATTAATATGTATTTTGTCCATCTCCTTTTCAAATTCATATAGGAGCACCTTCAAAATGTGAAATCAATTGAGCATTACTAGATGATCTATGTTGACTCCCTTGATCAAATGATATGAAATTTGAATGATAATACTCAACAAACGATCCATTAATACTCTTTTCACCATTCATTACCTCAATATTATTCCCACTTTGACCCTTCAAACTTTGTCCAACAAGAGAGTCTTTCATCATCAATGAGTTGCCACCACATTGTCTTGGTTGAGTTTGATAGAAAACTTTGGACACAACTAACTCTCCTTCTTTCTCTTCTTCATCATTACCAAGATGGTATTGATGCATTACCCAACTTGTTTTCTCGGGTTTTCTTTGCTTTCCATAGTTAGTGTAAAGTACGAGGATTTTTTTGTATCCTTTTAACTTGGAATTGTTGTAAATTGGTCTTGTTTTGCCTGTTTTGTGCCACCGGGTTTCACTTCCATCTTCATGATCTGAATGTACTTTTCTTCTTTTTCTTGTTCCTGTTGTGTATGCCTTCGATGGTCGGTGGAAGAAATGGCGGATTAGGCCATCTTTGCTTACACCTGAAATTTAATGCAATTTTAGATGCTTATCATAATTAAAGAGTCTACTTATTCATGACCACAAAATACAACATCTCTCCTATTATTTATTATTATTGCTTCAAGAAAACTACTACTATCTTCTTTTTTTCACGTTGCTGAAGCCTAAAGTCTTAAAGGTAAACCATTCTGATGATATTATTAAATAAAAATAAATGTAACTTATCTGAAGTTATAAAACTCATCACACACATTATATAATTAACAAAGAAATTTAGTTGAGAGGATCGTATTGTAATTAATATTAAACCTGGTAATTTCTCAGGATGAGTATAGCAAATTCCATTCTCTCCTTCAAGAGTAGGTATGAATTCATCAATTAAAGGATGAAGTTTATGAATATCAGACCTCACTTTTGCTTCCAAATGTTCAAGAATCTCTTGATCTGTTGGATCAAACTTCACTCCAGCAGGTAATCCAGGTAGGTCATTAATTCCACCACCCTAATTATTAATATATTTATTCATTATACCATTTATAGGAACTAAAAAATATATTTAATTAAAAAATAATAATAAATATTTATAGACAAAATATATTTATAAGAACCTGATCTTGGCATTTGATATGATGACCACATGTGAGACAAGTTCTAATTAAGCTATCCTTTCTTCCATCAACTGTGATGCTATGATTATTTTGAACCTCATTGCAATGAGTCATATTTATTTATTTTTCTTCTTTTTCTTCCTCAATCATACCATATATGGAAATTTTCTTTTTTCTTGTTTCCTCTTCTTTTGCTATATATAACAAAAAAATTAATGGAACAAGAACTAAAAGAGAGAGAACGGTTTAAACTAAAGTAGTAATAATTAATAAAAAGGATAGAGAAATGGAAAACTTGTCTCTTCTATAAAGATGAATGCTCCTCTCATGCAACTACTTGTTGAGGTGTGAGAAGGAATTAAATTCTCCCTCACTTTTGCACCTCTCTTTTGCACTTAACAAGAAAAAGAAAAGAGAGGTACCAACTATAAAAATCTAAATAGAGAATGCGATTAACTATGAGAGATGTTGGGTTGGTTGTATAGTGAATAAATGAGAATAAAAAATTATATTGCTTTGATCTCAAGTTTAGTTTTGCTTTGTATACTGGTATGAAAAACTTGTGGAAGAATAAATGCATATGTTTTTGTTCTTTTTTGTTGAAAATTTTGATTTTGTCTCTTTTACTCTTACTAAAGGTAGCTCTAAGTAATGAATTTTTAAATAATTTAGGTTTGAAATTGCAAATTAAGAAATTAAAATACTATGGAAAGTTGAGTGGGATTGGGGCAACTTAGTAAGAGTAAGAATTTAGGTTTAATGTCACATTGGAGTGTAGATAAAGAAATAATAATAATAATAATAAATACTAGAAAACTATATATAAGAAAAATAATTAAATTGAAGTGAATATTTTTCAGCCAACCATAATTCCGTTTCTTCACGTAGACTTTTATCACTTTTCTCTAAATCTATCTCAAGTCTTATGGTGACTTAGATAATCTTAACTCTCAATGTTGTCAATGGTTGTAAATATGTTATATGTAGCCATGTGTCAAAATATTATATAGCATAATATATTAGAAATTAAATGGTTTATAGTAAGTTTTTCAACTTTCATGCACTTGATTATTTAGTTGTTTAGATCAGATTGAAAGTACTGTCCGTCCCTAAGGTTGCTTTGTGCTTGTAGTTGGTGGGTTCTACTTTGTTGTTGTTGGATTTGTTTATCTAGTATGACGTTTTTGAATTAGTCTCTGAGCATAAATATTTAAAAAGGTTTTTATTCTAAATAAATATTAAGTTGGCTCATGTATTTAACCATTTACTAACAATTGATTCTTATTGTTATGAATCGAATCATGCTTCTGTATAAACTTGTATATTATTCTTGTCAAATAAATTACACACTTGGTCTTTTATAGACCCAAACAACTTTTACAATTCTAAACATAAACTAAAACATAACTGCTACTAATAATTATCATAACTTATCAAACTATTGTCCTTCCTACTACCATATTTAATGTAAAACTTATTACTAACACATTTAATGTTTATTCAACAAAACTCCTCTGTAAACTTAAATGTTTCTTCCATCCAGCATTCCTATCATCTTCTTGCCTCTGTCGAAGACCTCTTTCGATAGTGGTTTTATAAACATATCCGCTGTTTGGTTTCTGCTTCCTACATGCCTCAATTCGACACTTCCCTCCTTCACATGTTCACGAATGAAGTGAAATCGAACATCAATGTGTTTGCTTCGTTCATGATTCACTGGATTCTTTGCTAATTCGATAGCTGATTTATTGTCCACTTGTATTATTGTTGGATCTTCCTGTTTCAGCTCCATCTTGCTTATCAACCTTCTGAGTCATACTGCATGACAGACGCACCAGGATGCTGCCACATATTCTGCTTCACACGTCGAAAGTGTCACTATAGGTTGCTTTTTCGATAGCCAAGTAAAAGTTGTATTTCCCATGAAAAACACATATCCAGAGGTGCTCTTTCGATCGTCTATGTCTCCACACCAGTCACTGTCAGAATATCCAACTAACTTGTAGTCTTTTGTCTTTGAATAAAACATTCCAAGTGATACTGTTCCTTGGATGTATCTTAGAATTCGTTTCAGCGCCTTCCAATGTGTGTGTACTGGTTCCTCCATGAATCGACTCACTATGCCAACACTTAGTGAAATGTCTGGCCTTGTGCATGTGAGATATCGAAGGCTACCTACCAAGCTTCGATATTTGCTTCCTTCGACCCGTTCTCCTCCATCAAACTTTGACAGTTTTGTACCTGGTTCCATTGGCGTCGAAGTTGGATTGCAATTCTTCATTTTATATTTTTCTAAGATTTCCTTTGCATACTTTTCTTGTGAGATGAAAATTCCAGCTTCTTCTTGTCGAACCTCCAGACCAAGAAAGAATCTCATCAGACCTAAGTCTGTCATTTCGAATTCACTTGTCATGGTGCTCTTGAAATCTTCGATCATCTGAACATCACTGCCTAGAAAGATAAGATCATCAACATAGAGAGCAACAAGTAATAAATCACTTCCATTTTTCTTCACATAGAGGGATGGTTCATAAGGACATTGCTCGAACCCATTCTCCTTGAAATATGTGTCAATACGTGTGTTCCATGCCCTAGGTGCTTGCTTCAGCCCATACAGTGATTTCTTCAGTTTCAACACTTTCTTCTCTTCTCCAGTTCTCATATATCCAAGTGGCTGTTCGACATAGATTTCTTCTTCGAGCACACCATTCAAAAACGCTGTCTTGACATCCATTTGAAATATTGGCCATTTGAACTGAGCAGCTTGAGAAATGAGTAATCGAATTGTCTCCATTCTTGCAACAGGCGCAAACACTTCGTCATAGTCAATTCCTGCTTTCTGTTTGTATCCCTTCGCAACCAGCCGTGCTTTGAATCTTTCGATTTCTCCTTGAGCATTCATCTTTTTCTTGAATACCCACTTTACACCAATGGGTTGACTTCCTTTTGGTAATTCGACTAGCTCCCAAGTATTGTTGCGTTCGATTGCTCTAATCTCTTCGTCCATGGCACTTTTCCACTTCTTATCTCTTAACGCTTCTTCGACACTGATGTTTTCAGCATCTGCCAGAAGACACACAAGATGCACCTCACTTGTTGAATCATACAAATCTTGCAAACTTCTCATTTTGGGTTGTAAAGGTTCATCTCCATCTTCTGTTTCTTCATGTTCTTCTGGAATACTTGTTGGTATAGCTATAGTTGTTTCTTCGATTGTGTCAACAACCTCTATCGAATTGTTCCAGTCCCACTTGCTTGCTTCGTTCATTCGAACGTATCTGCTCACGATCACTTTCTTGCTTATGGGATTGAAGAGCTTGTACCCTTTCGTCTTCTCATCATATCCAATGAGTATGTACTTCTGACTTTTATCTTCAAGCTTTGTTCTTCGTTGATCTGGTACATGTGCATAAGCTATGCTACCAAATACCTTGAGATGAGAAATTGTTGGCTTCTGTCCACTCCATGCTTCTTGTGGTGTTTTGTCTTCTAACTTAGAATGTGGAAATCTATTCTGAATATAAACAGCACATTGTACTACTTCTGCCCAGAATTCTTTCGACATGTTCTTGCTTTTGAGCATTGATCGAACCATGTCAAAAATAGTTCGATTCTTCCTTTCAGCCACACCATTTTGCTGAGGTGAATATGGTGCAGTTAGGAATCTCCTTATGCCCTGTTCTTCACAGTACTTCACAAAGGCCATCGAAGTATACTCACCTCCTCTGTCATATCGAATTGCTTTGATGTGTCTGTCTGTTGCCTTCTCCACCATTACTTTGAACTTTTTGAATACTTCTAATGCTTCAGATTTTTCTTTCAGGAAGTAGACCCAGGTTTTTCTTGAGAAGTCATCAATGAAGGAAATGAAGTACCTTTTTCCACTGAAGGATTCTGGAGTGGTTGGCCCACATATGTCAGTATGTATCAATTCGAGTATATGTTTAGCTTGATACTCTGCCTTCTTTTAAAATGAGGTTCTTGTTTGTTTGCTGAGCACACATTCTTCACAGAATTTTCCTTCGAAATCCATGTCTGGTAGTTCATGCACCATGTTCCTTTTTGCCAACCTTCTCAAACCAACATGATGTAGATGACCAAAGCGCATGTGCCATAGTGACGCTTTGTCTTGCACTTCGATTTGCAGATATTTCTCTCGAATGTTCCTCAGGTTCAGTTTGTACATTCGATTTCTTTCCATTTCGACACTGGCAATCAGATGTCCTGCTTTGTCCTTCAAATGCAGTGTTCGATCTTTCATAAGTATCGAAGCACCTTTTTCTGTAAGTTGTCCCAGACTTAATATGTTGGTCTTGAGATCTGGTACATAGTAAACGTCTTCGATTGATCCAATCAAGCCATCCTTCTGCAAGTAACTGATTGTGCCCTTTCCTTCGACCTTCACTTTCGATGCATCTCCAAAAGACACACTACCATCTTCAATTCCCTTCATATCTTTAAACAGGTGTTTGTAACCACACATGTGATTACTTGCTCCTGAGTCAAGATACCAAACACTGTCATTAGTGTTGATTTCGTTTTGAGCCATCAGGAGAAAGCCTTCATTCGATTCAGCTTCCAAGGCTAGGTTGGTTGTTTCTTCAATCTTCTTTTCGATTCGACAGTCTTTTGCAAGATGTCCCACTTTGTCACAGTTGTAACATTTGTAGGAGTTACAATCCTTTGCATAATGACCATACTTCCCACACTTGTAGCATTCGAAGTTGGAATAATTCGAACGACCACCTCTTTGACCACGTCCTCTTCCACGCCAATTTTGTTGGCTCGATTGTCCTCTTTCGAAGTTGCTACCTCTACCACTTCGACCATTGTCACGACCTCCACGTCCACGTCCTCTTCCTCGAAAGTTGTTTGAAAAGAGTACCTTTTTGTCTTTGTTCGATTCCTTGGTTTGGTTTGCTTCTTCGTCTGCTTCTTCTTTCTTTTTCATCTTTCGTTGTTCATGTGCTTCGAGCGAACCAGTGAGCTCTTCGATTGAGAGCGTCGAAAGGTCCTTCGACTCTTCTATTGCACATACAATGTTTTCAAACTTGTCTGTTAAAGATCTCAAGATCTTTTCAATAACTCTTACATCAGGTACTGTCTCTCCATTTCTGGTGAGTTGATTCACCACCTTTTGCACACGTGTGATGTAGTCAGATACAATTTTTGTATGCTTCATCTGTATCCTCTCTAATTCGCCACGAAGAGTTTGGAGTCGAACTTGCTTCACTCGATCTGCTCCTTTCAACACTTTTTCTAACGTGTCCCACGCTTGTTTCGACGTAGTCGAACCAGCAATTTTCTCGAAGCCTGATTCATCTACAGCCCTGAACAACATGTATAATGCCGTTTTGTCCTTCGATCGCGTCTCTTTCAACGCCTTCGTTTGAGCTGCTGAATATCCCCCAACTTCTGTTGGTTCTTCAAACCCATCATTGGTCACTTCCCACGCGTCTAGAGATCCAAGAAGAGCTTTCATTTGGATACTCCAGTTTTCATAATTAGACTTCGTTAGCTGTGGCAACGGCATTTGATTCATCATGTTTGCCATGAGCTTTGATGCCAAATTGTTATGAATCGAATTAGGCTTCTGTATAAACTTGTATATTACTCTTGTCAAATAAATTACACACTTGGTCTTTTATAGACCCAAACAACTTTTACAATTCTAAACATAAACTAAAACATAACTGCTACTAATAATTATCATAACTTATCAAACTCTTGTCCTTCCTACTACCATATTTAATGTAAAACTTATTACTAACACATTTAATGTTTATTCAACACTTATGTTATAGAATATTAGTAACAAACTCGTACATATATATGGGTTCTGGTCGGACACGCACATTGTTTTTACATATAGTATCAAAGTTTTTGATTTTGAGAAAGGGATCGACTTAGTTTCGAGATGGAGGTGGCTAATATACATCTAAAATGTTTGAAAATTTATATACAGAACATGATGTCGATCATGAGGTAATTGCTTCTTATACGCCTCAACATAATGAAATTGCATAAATAAGAAACAGAACCATATTGAATATGGCGAGATGCATGCTGAAGAAAAAGAATTTGTCAAAATTCTTATAGGGTGAAGTTGTTTCGACTGCAGTTTATATTTTGAACAGGTGCCCTATCAAGATATTGAAGAACAAGGTTCCTGAAAAAGTATGGAGTGACAAACGACTATCAGTGAGTCATTTGAAGGTGTTTGGCTCTATGTGTTACAAGCATGTTCTTGATTCGAGAAGAAGGAAGTTAGATGATAAGAGTGAACCTATGATTCTGGTAGGATATCATAAAACTGGTGCATACAGGCTATTCAATCTAGTTAATGAGAAGATTGTGTTGAGTCGAGACATTGTGATTGATGAAAACTCTGCCTGGGATTGGAATTCTAATGATGTAATCAATAAGTCATTGATGAGATATGGTTTCGACGAAGAAAATGATGAAGTCGAAGTCGAAGAAATTGCAGATATTTAAAGACGAAGCAGTTGCTTAAATTCCAGTAACAGTCAAAGTCAAAGAGGTTGTGGCTGAAACAAGCCAAAGACCTCAAAAAAATAGAGTTCTTCCAATAAGACTTCATGATTATGAAGTGGTGGGTGATGATGAAGTCACGCCAGATGGAGAATTAGTTCATTTTAATTTACTTGCAGGTGTTGAACCAATCAACCACAATGATGCTTTGAAGACTAAATAATGGAAGTTAGCTATTGTCGAAGAGTTACAGGCAATATAAAGAAATAATACATGGGAGTTAGTCGAATTGCCAACACATACAAAAGCTATCGAAGTGAAATGGGTGTTCAAATTGAAACACGATGCTGATGGATTAATAGCAAGACATAAAGCAAGATTAGTAGCTCGATGGTTTCTTCAACGAGAAAGACTCGACCACTCTGAAGTATTTGCTCCAGTAGCAAGATTGGAGATTGTTTAACTAGTGATAGCATTGGCATGCCACCAAGGCTGGTCGACATTTCATTTAGATGTAAAATCAGCATTTCTGAATGATCCTTTAGACGAAGAGGTCTATGTCACACAACTACCAAGGTTTGTGATTCAGAAGGAAGCGGGTAAAGTATATAAAATGCACAAAACGCTCTATGGCCTCAACTAGGCACCTAGGGCATGAAACAAGAAGATCGACTCATACTTAGTCAAATTAGGATTTGTCAAATGCAAATCAGAGTATGGTGTCTTTGTTCATGTTGTAGCACAAGATATAACAATCATTTGCTTGTATGTCGATGACTTACTGGTAACTGGAAATAGTTTGGAGAACTTGCCGAAATTCAAAATGCTGATGATGAGAGAATTTGAAATGTCGGATCTGGGAAAATTATCTTATTTCCTGGGCATGGAATTTCAAATGTCGAAGCAAGGTATGGTGCTACATCAAAGGAAGTATGTCAAAGAGATACTCAAGAGATTCAAAATGGATGATTCGAATCCTGTATCCTCACTTGTCAAACTAAATGTGAAGTTGGAGAAGAATGGAGAGAAAGACAAAGTAGATGTAACTTTGTTCAAGCAAATCGTGGAATCTCTTAGGCATGTGTGCAATAGTCGACCTAATATAGCTTTTGCAGTTGGATTAGTGAGCAGATTCATGGGTGAACCAAGAGTGTCGCACATGAAGGCTGCAAGAAGAATTCTAAGATACTTAAAAGGATCGATAGACTATGGAATTCTATTTTGACGAGATTCTAAAGGCAAAGAGGTAACAATTATTTATTTTCTAGACGCTGATTGGTGTGGAGATAAGGAAGATCAAAGAAGCACAACTAGATATTTCTTTCAAGTATTTGGTGCCCCAATATCATGGTGTTCGAAGAAGCAACCGGTGGTGGCATTGTCATCGTGTGAAGCTGAATATATAGCAGGATCATATACTGCATGTCAAGTAATTTGGATCAGATTTGTACTTGAAGAAATGGAGGTCGAAGTGAAGAAACCTCTAGTGTTGCAAATCGACAATAAGTCAGCCATAAATCTGGCGAAGAGTTCAGTTTTACATGGAAGAAGTAAAAATATCGAAGCTAGGTTTCACTTCTTGAGGGAAAATATAAATCGATGTGAACTTGAAGTTAGGCATTGCTTAAGTGAAGCACAGTTTCAACATTTTCACCAAAGGATTGAAGATCGACAAATTTCTGAATTTGAGAAAGAAATTAGGAATAGTTCAGATCAACTATGATTAGTGTAGGCCCAACAACTTGGATTATGGGGGGTATCTTGAAATATTAGATTAGTTTTGATTAGGTTTAATATTTAAATATAATTCAAGTTGTGTAAGCCTAAGCCCAATTAAGATTGTATATAAATAGTCATAGTGTGTATCTTTATTTTGTACAATACAATTTAAGTGAATAATATAATCTTTATTTTCTTTATTATTCTCTCTATCTCTTTACTAAAAGTGTCTCACGTATTAACAGTAATGAGAAGAAAATTAATATTTAAAGTACAAAATTATTTTTATCTAAACTAAATTATAAGCGATTTTTGAAAACAAAGATGCGTGATATTTAGTAATTATGTAAAAACTAAAATGTATGATTAGAAAGGGAAATTAAAAGAGAGTCATAATGTATGGGAAAAAATGTTGTGACATTAAGAAAGGTTTTTTTTTTTGAAAAAGCAAAGTTGAATTTATTCAAATTGTAAAATAGTGTCAGTCAAATAAAGGAAATGATTTATAGTTGTCAAAATGAGATAACATAAGATACAAGTAAACAAATATTTGAATGCAATAAATTTTTTAGCACTAGTGAAATAATGTTATCCGTGTTTGCATGGTTGAGATATTAAGAAGTAAAAAAAGGTAAATATAATGAAAGAGTGTTTAGTGATTGAAGGATATCTCATAGTTATAGATGTAACCGAATATAAGCATGAAATATGAAGGCAACTGAATGGCTACGAAATAATGAAAAAGCCACATCAAAAGAAGTGGATATAGAAATGGTGTTATTGATAGTTTTAATCGAAGTAATGACAACCAAAAGTGTGTCGATAAGAGAAATGTATTGTTAGTAGCAGTATGAAATTGTAGGTTTAAAATACAACAAAGTTAAGTCAATAAAAGGGATGTTTAGGTTGTAGTGATGGAAGAAAATAAAGAGGCTGTTGTTGCACTCCATCAATTAATTAATAGCAAAAATGGCATGTTGGTCATGAACACATGCATAATTGATCAAAATGGGTAGCAAATAGTAGTTAGAACAAAAACAGTAATAATGTATATAGAATATCACTGAGAAGTAAAAAATGGAGCAAGGAATTGTAGAAATACGGATCTTTTAGATGTTAGCGAAAATTTCTTTGTACACGACATTTGCGGTATAGGACTTTGGCTTGCTGGTGTCATCGTGTATCAAGATCTTGATTTCTTTTTTACTTGTTACCCTTGAAATAGTAATATATAGTTGGCCATGACTAAAAACATCTTTAGGTATTGTTGGCTGAAGATTTTGATAATGTTATTTAGAATATAAAAGAGTTAGAAGTTCTGATCGAAATGGAATTAAAACACCACGCTTCGAAATTGCAGAAGCAGTGTTTCGAATGAGTGTGTCAAAGCTTGAAGCTTCGAACGGTGATCTTGGGAGCGTATCCAAAGGGATCTCGAAACAGCAGCGAAGCTAAGTCTGAGAAGAGCGTTCGAAGCAGAGAAACACCAAAGCATTTGAAATTTAAATGAAAGCGGGACTTTCAAAGTTTGAAAGTTATGTGTTGGAGCATTTGAGGACACGTGGAAAGATGAAAGGAGCATTGTCTTGCATGTTCGAAACGTGGCATGATCTTGTAGCGAGACCGTTAGGGTCGAATTAGTATAAATAGAAGTCTTAGTGTTAGGATTTCAGTGTGTCATATCTGTTATACAAAATACTCAATAACATTCAAACTACCACATGGCAAGGGAAACGAATGCAAGAGAGATGTATGTATGATAGCACCATGTATTTTTAATTGAATAAAAGCCTTTTTACTATTTCCAGCACTTTCCTTCTTTTTCTTTCTGTCGAACAACATTTACAAGTTTCTTTATCTACTGTCTTTTCATTTCAAAGCCTTTTCTTTAAAGTTTTACATTTTACTGCATTCTTTATATTTCGAAGCACTCTATATTTCAAAGAACCTTTACGCTTTCAATGCCTTTACTTTCAAGTATTATTCTTCAAACATGTACCTTCACTTAAACTTCTTTTTAGATTTCTTGCATTAAACGCTTTCTTCACATTTTAAACTTCCACATTCCAGAAACCTTTTGTGTTAAATGTTTTATGGATCGAAACCAGTTACTTCATTTTCCATATAGTTTTATATGCCTTTTCAATCAGCCTTACAATTAGCAATCATTCGTATAACTTAGTTTTCACATACATTTTGACCACATTCTTAAACTCTTAGAGAGAGGGATCGAAACAAACCAAACATTTATACAATAGCACCCATGAATAATTGTTCGATTGTGAGAGTAACCTTGATATCCAAGGAGTCCTAGGATCAATCTAGTCGATCCTGTGAGTTACCAAAGAGATTGAGTAGCGTTAATAAAGATTATTCGATAGTTTGGAAGACTAGCGGTTGTTTACCAGAAATCACTGGAAACAAATTGGCACACCTGGTGGGACCAATAGTTGGATATCAGAATTAAGGATTGTCAAGACATAGCCATCCCAGAAACGTAGGAACATAAGAAGTTTTGCTGTTTTATGAACCTGAGGAGTGGTAAGATAACCAACAGCAACCAACCTTTATCCAGAAGAAAACGTTTGGACAAAATGTCTAATTCAGACAATCAACAGGGAGACCAAGGTGGCCCACAGGCAACAGGCACTAACGCGTCCATTTCGAGCGGAGCATCTAATGTAATCCCTTCGAATGCACAGGCTGTTGCATCTTCAACCAGTAACATGGCCACCAACGGAGTAAGTGGCGTATCAACCAACAGTTCGATCTTAGGAAATACTGGAACCATGGGTTACCCTGGGGGATTCGTTCCGCCACCTGGGACACAATCCCATTTCGCATCTCCATCAACTAGACCACCCGGCTTCGATGGGAATAGAATTAGAAGTTCTTCTTACGGAATGCCAACATCTTTTATGGCAGGATTACACAATTCCATATCAAATTCATCCCCACAACTAGGATCTGGGTCTGGGGCAAACCAATTTATGTCAAATAACCAAGGGTCAGTGGGTTATAGCACGTTGCCTACCCTAACCACAGATAACCAGTTGGCTTTTAGGCAATTGATGGATGAAAGCAACCACAATATGATAGGGGTGTTAGCGCAAACCATGCAGGAAATATTCGCCCCAATAGTTCAGAATGTGACTGTGACGAACAGGGAAAACGCTGACAATATGAGTCGAATAGCAGATTTCTTTGCTCCCACAGAAAGGCGTAGGCAGAACCAGGCGGGATTTCGAACAAACGTGCCTGTTATGGAACAAATTGCCAACGACCCAATTCATAGACCACCCAGAGAAGAGGTTAACTTAGGGGCCAGAGCACAAAGGTTAGAAGCCCCAATAATTCCGGGCCCACAAAGGGAAATTATGGAACCAGGGGCAAGGATCGAAAGACCAGAAGCCCCAGAATTTCGAGGAGAACAACCTAGGGGAGTTGTTTTGGTTGGTCGAAACCAAGACGCCGATGCTGTCGTTCATAGGGTTCGAAACGATAACATCTTGGCAGAAAATAATCTGACCACCATGATAGAGAGGATCATGACCCAAAACGGCCTCAATATGGGAATGAGGAGGCCAAATTACGCTTCTCCTATATTAGATTGTATAATGCATACTGATTTACCAAGGGGATACAAAGTCCCTAAATTTACAAAGTTCGCTGGGGATACCAACGAGTCTACAGTCGAACACATAGCGAGATATTTAACCGAAGCGGGGGATATAGCCAATAATGAAGATCTTAGAATCAAATATTTCCCAAGTTCCTTGACAAAAAATGCTTTCACTTGGTTTACCACGTTGCCTCCTGGGTCTGTCGATACTTGGACCCTTTTAGAGAGATTATTCCATGAACAATTTTACATGGGACAATCGAAAATAAGTCTGAAGGAATTGGCTAGTGTTAAGAGAAAGTTCACTGAACCCATTGATGACTATTTGAATAGATTTAGGCTGTTAAAATCCAGATGTTACACAGTAGTGCCTGAGCATGAGTTAGTCGAAATGGCCGCTGGGGGATTGGATTACTCTATTCGAAAGAAATTAGATACTCAGCATTTGAGGGATATGGCTCAGTTAGCCGATAGGGTTCGACAGGTCGAAAGACTAAAAGCCGAAAAAGCCCGAGTCTTTAAGAATAGTAAGAAAGAAAGAATTTCCTATGTTGGAACTGAGGAAGTAGAAGAATATCCTGAATTCGAATTCGAAGAGGTCGAAATCGACCTCGCTGAATTAAAACAGGCCCCGCCTTACTCCTGCAAAATGTTAGTTCCTACGAAAGGGAAAGATATTGTTGAAAATGAGAAAAGTGATAAGTTTCCAAAGAAGGTTTACACCTTCGATGTCACTAAGTGTGACGAAATCTTTGACTTGCTTGTCAAAGATGGCCAATTAATTGTGCCATCAAATGTCAAAATACCCCCTTTGGACCAAAGGAAGAAAAGGGGATTTTGCAAATATCATAGTTTCCTAGGCCACAAGACCTCACAATGTTTTCTTTTCAGGGATTTGATTCAAAACGCAATCAAAGATGGCAGATTAAAGTTTGCTGATAAGATGAAGATGAAAGTGGACGAAGATCCTTTGGACGTCGCAGACACCAACTACTCCGAGCCTGCATGCATTGGAGAAGTCAACATGGTGGAAATTGATCGAAGCGACACCCTAACTGGGGAGAAGGACATTGAAGTCGAAAACTGGGTGATGGTCGAAGTCAGCGAGGAAGTCACTGAAGGCATCCAGAATACACCAGACACTTCGATCGCTGGACCTGTGGCTGTTGCAGGAGAAACCCAGGCTACTGAAGGCCAAGGGGATCACAACGAAGGATTTACACAAGTCACTGAGGGCTTGAGTTTGGAATTAGAGAAAGTACAAATTACGCAGCCAGTCCCCTCTCAGAAGGAAATATGGGACACTCTAGGGGAACCCAGTGGAAAATATGACTATCTGGTCAAATATTCTGCCCCAGAAAGTTCGAAGGTCCAGATCGAAGATATAAAGCCCACAGGATGGGGCGATGACGAAACAAAAGAGGGGGATTTGGAAATAAATATGGTGGACATGGAAAGACCCCGTTCTGAGATGAAGGAAGTGGAAAAATACTTAGAAAAAGAAAAGCATAGAATGGGGGACAATCACACTGGAGATGATACTCTCAAAGACTATCTCATGTCATGCCACAAAGGAGATCCAGGCATGATACTGTGCCCTAGGTGCAGCATCCTCTGCAACCAAAGAATTGCTGCAAATTTCGAAAAGGGACAGAGGGCTCGAACTGGCAACAATTGGCGCCAGGATAACCAACTCTTTAGATGCTACCCCAAGGCTGGAGAGAGTTTATTGGAGTTTATTTTTCGCTGCTACAAGGGGGCAACTAAGTGCTTGGTGTGCCCAAGATGTTCTGCTGTATATGACCAAAGCATGGCTAGGGCCTTCGAAACGATCCCCTTCGCCCCTTGCTGGAGCCATCAAGAAACTGCCCAGATGGGTCCGCGTTTCGACAGCATATACAAACAGCGAAGACCTGATAGCCCTCACCCCAAAGTTGCTCGAAGAGTGACTTTCAAACTCCCTGCTGAAGTGCCAACCGATAGATGGTTGCAAGCCAGAAATGACAAAGGCAAAGACAAATGGAGGAATGCTGAACGAAATGCACGCCATGCTGTGACATACAGGAGGCAATTCAACACACAAAAAAGGGAGGAAGTCAGATTAGAAAATTACAAAGGAAGGAACCCCATGTCAAGATCCCAGTGGCGCAGACAGCAAAGGATTCGAAAGGCTGAAAGAGAAGCTGTGGCAAACAAAGGGGATACTTCAACAAAGATACAAGGCGAATCGAGCACCAATAAACCAAAAAGCCAGACGGAAGAGAAACCTCCAGTCAACAGAAGGCTTTTCTCTGAAGATCAACAAGACGGACCAAAGGAATACACCCCAGGCCCGGAAGAGGACGAAGATATGATAACAGATAACTTCGAATCGGAGGGGGAGTCTTCATTTAACCTGAACTGTAATGTAGTGTCTGTGCTTCCCAGCGAATTCGGGCAAGAAACCGAAATCAATGAATATGAGGAAGAAGACACCACAGATTTAATGAAACATAGGCCCGTATGCTACTACGTGATGGACAATGGAGCTGTTGAAGAACAAAATGCGTTCTTCGAACGTCCAGAGCCTACAATGAAGAATCATCTCAAACCACTTTTCATTCGGGCGAAAGTGGGTGTCCATGGGGTGAACAAAGTTCTAGTGGATGGGGGTGCTGCAGTCAATTTGATTCCCCATTTCATGCTAAAGAGGTTGGAAATCCGCGAAGGGGATATCAAGCCCCATAATATGGTTCTATCCAATTATGAAGGAAAAGTGGGTAAAACACTGGGGGTGGTCCAGTTGGAATTAACAATAGGCTCAAGTTGCAGGCCCACCATGTTTATGGTTGTCGAAGCCAAGGCCAACTATAACCTACTGCTAGGAAGAGAGTGGATCCATGGCGTGGGAGCAGTTCCTTCGTCAATGCATCAACGACTAGTCCTATGGAGAGATGACGGAATCGTGGAAAATATCGAAGCAGACCAGAGTTACTTTATGTCAACTGTCAATCTGGTTGACAAAAGGGATTATGATAAAAATCTGGCAAAGATTGCTCCATGTGTTCCAAATGATGAGATAAATGAAACTAGAAATGCCCACTACTACATGACACTTCGTCATGATGGACTCTACTGGGATAGAACAATAATTAGTGAAGAAGAGGAAGTTGAAGGTGCTATACAAAAACGGCCAGCAGGCTGGGACTTCGACAACCTTAATCATGACTGAGTCTACCTTTTTCGAAAGGATTTCGGCCTACATGGCTGAGAATGAATCAAAAGCGGCCTTAGAGGCTGAGATAAATGAATCATTTGAAAAAACGAATGAAGTTAGTGGGGGGGGTTCGAAATGCTCACCCAGCGAAGAGTTGGAGATGGATCAAAGGTTAGATGCCATCTATGACAAAGAACCCTTAGGCTTCGAAAGGGATCCCATAAATTCAGGTGTCAAAATGTTGGCACAGGACCCACTCGAAGAAGTCAACTTAGGGGATGACAAAACAAAAAGAGTAACTTACGTAAGTGCTAAACTTAGCCCAGGCCTCAAGGAAAAAGTGATCGAAATCCTTAAGGAGAACAAAGATTGTTTCGCATGGGATTATGATGAGATGCCTGGTTTAAAGAGGGAGTTGGTCGAACATAGGCTGCCAATCAAAGATGGCAAGAGGCCCATCAAACAAACTCCCAGAAGATTCGCGCCAGCGGTTCTCACAAAAATTAAAGCTGAGATCGAAAGGTTGCTGCGTTGCAAATTCATCAGAACAACAAGGTACGTCGAATGGTTAGCAAACATAGTACCTGTTATCAAGAAAAATGGTTCTTTAAGGATTTGCATAGATTTTAGGGATTTAAATACTGCAACCCCTAAGGATGAATATTCCATGCCCGTGGCAGAAATGCTAGTAGATTCTGCTGCAGAATTCGAATACTTGAGCATGTTAGATGGATACTCTGGATATAACCAGATTTTCATTGCTGAAGAAGATGTTGCAAAGACAGCATTTCGTTGCCCAGGAGCCTTAGGCACCTACGAATGGGTGGTGATGCCTTTTGGTTTAAAAAATGCTGGGGCAACTTATCAAAGGGCGATGAATTCAATCTTTCATGACTTTATCGAAACCTTCATGCAGGTGTATATTGATGATATAGTCATCAAATCTACATCTGCAGAAGCACATTTGCATCATTTAAGCCAATCATTCGAGCGAATGAGAAAACATGGCTTAAAAATGAATCCCCTTAAATGTGCATTTTTTGTGCAGGCTGGAGATTTTCTTGGTTTTGTGGTCCACAAGAAAGGAATTGAAATCAACCAGAACAAAACCAAAGCCATAATGGAGACGAAAGCACCTGCGTCAAAAAGGGAGTTGCAATCTCTGCTAGGGAAAGTTAACTTCCTCAGAAGATTCATTTCGAACCTGAGTGGAAGGACTCAAGCTTTCTCTCCGTTACTTCGTCTGAAGCAAGGTCAAGCCTTCGAATGGAACGAAGCTCACCAGGAGGCGTTTGACAAAATAAAAGAATATCTCTCTCAGCCTCCTATCTTGTCTCCACCATCATGGGGGAAGCCCATGAGATTGTACATATCTGCCTCTGAAGTTAGCATAGGTAGTATGTTAGCACAAGAAGATAACAATGGCGTCGAAAGGGCCATATACTATCTAAGTAGAGTGCTGAATGATGCAGAGACCAGATATAGCAACTTAGAAAAGCTATGTCTCTGTTTGTATTTCTCTTGTATGAAACTCAAGTATTATATAAAACCTGTTGATGTTTATGTTTCGTCTCACTTCGATGTCATTAAACATATGCTTTCAAAGCCAATAATGCATAGTAGAGTTGGAAAGTGGGCTCTGGCCTTAACAGAATATTCATTGACGTTCATGCCCTTAAAAGCTATGAAAGGTCAAGTGATTTCTGATTTCATTGTGGATCATTCGTTGGTTGAGCAGACAAGCATGAGTTACGTCGAAATGCAACCATGGAAATTGTACTTTGATGGTTCAACCCACAAGAATGGAAGTGGTGTTGGAGTCCTTCTAATTTCTCCTGAAGGAATTCCAACAAAATTCAAGTATAAATTGGATGGTCCTCGTTGTTCGAACAACGAAGCTGAGTATGAAGCGCTCATTGTTGGACTTGAAGCTTTGTTGGAATTGGGGGCAACCAGAGTCGAAATTAAAGGAGATTCTGAGTTGGTGGTCAAACAAATTACAAAAGAATATAAGTGCATAAAGGAAAATCTAATGGTATACTTCGTCATAGTCAATAGGCTATTGAGAAAGTTTGAATACATGGATATTCAACACATACCAAGATTAGAAAACCAAGAAGCAAATGACTTAGCGCAGTTGGCTTCAGGTTATAGAGTATCCACCAAGAATTTTAAGGATTTGGTCGAAATAAGGGGAAGAGTTATAGCTACTAGATTCACACCATCGGATCTGGAAAATATGAGATTGGGATATGCTGAGAAACAGGGATTCGAAATTCTAGCCATAAATACTTTGTCAGATACAGATTGGCGAAGTCCATTAAAGAGTTATTTAGCAGACCCAACTCTAAAAGTAGATAGAAAAACAAAATATAGAGCTTTGTCATACCTCCTCATGGGGAACGAATTGTTCAAAAAGACCCAAGAAGGTGTTTTATTGAAATGCCTAGGAGAAAGTGAGGCATATTTAGCATTGTCTGAAGTCCATAATGGGGCATGTGGGGCACACCAAGCAGGCCATAAAATGAAATGGTTGCTATTTCGATATGGTTTGTATTGGCCTAGCATGCTTAAAGATTGCATAGACTTCGCGAAAGGATGTGAGGAATGTCAGAAACACGCAGGAATTCAACACGCCCCTGCAAGTGAGCTGCATTCGATCATCAAACCATGGCCATTCAGAGGATGGGCATTGGACCTGATAGGCGAAATAAATCCTGCTTCGTCCAAAGGTCAGAAATATATCTTGGTAGGAGTAGATTATTTTACCAAATGGATTGAAGCTATACCTTTGGTAGTTGCTGATCAAGAGGCAATTATCGAATTTATACAAAAGCACATTATCTATAGGTTTGGATTACCAGAAAGTATAACTACAGACCAAGGTTCTGTATTTACTGGTAGAAAAATGCAAGGATTTGCCCAAGAAATGGGGTTTAGATTGCTAACATCAACACCATATTATGCTCAAGCAAACGGACAGGTCGAAGCGGCAAACAAGGTAATAATAGGATTAATCAAGAAGCATATTGGCAAGAAGCCAAGAAATTGGCACAAAACTCTGGACCAAGTATTATGGGCTTGTAGAACATCTCCAAAAGAAGCCACTAACACCACTCCTTTTCAACTTACATTCGGCCATGATGCAGTGTTACCAGTAGAAATTCATCTGCAATCAGTTCGAATACAGAAACAAAACGAAATCCCAGCCGCGTTATATTGGGAAATGATGATGAACGAATTAGTTGAATTGGACGAAATTAGATTACATGCGTTGGATATTTTGATGAGGCAAAAAGAAAGAGTGGCCAGAACATACAATAAGAGGGTGAAGAAAAAAGTATTCGTTATTAATGACTTGGTTTGGAGAGTCATATTGCCTATGGATAAAAAGAACAAAGCATTAGGTAAATGGTCACCTCATTGGGAAGGACCTTTTCGAGTACTAAAAGTTTTCTCTAACAATGCCTACGAAGTCGAAGAACTCTTAGATGATAAACGTGTCCTAAAGGTTAATGGGAAATATTTAAAGAAATATAAACCAAGCCTGCGGGAAATTCGAATAGTAATAACGTAAACAAAGTATTATAAAAAAGCCAAGATGGCAAGATAAGAATGCCAAAATGGCGTTGTTCGAATATTACATTGAAAGAACCAAAGTTATGGTCAGATAAACAAAAAATCTAGAAATAAACATTATTTTTCAATCGAGTAAAGGTACTTCGAAATGTTTCAAGTCTCTGCTGAGCAAACCGCCTGGCACCTTCCAAGGTTGCCACTTCTCCTTTAAGTTGTTCTGCAGTCTCCATTTCTGCAAGCCCCCGGTTGAGAAGCTCTTCGAATTGGTTACCTGCAGGATTAGTTTCGAAGGCTAGTTGTTGTTCCTTAGCCTCTTTAACTTTCTGCTGAAGTTCCAGAATCTGCCTTTCCCAAATAAGAATGGACTCAGCTCGAGCCTCATATTCAGTTTTTGCCTGCTTCAGATGCATAGCCTGATCTTCAGCTTCTTGAGAAAGCTTCGAAGCTTGTTCATAGGCGGCATCCATAGCAATGCGTTTTTCGTGAACCTTCTTGGCAGCAGATTCGTCTTGGAGAAGATAGCCAGTTACGTTGTCCAGCAGATTTTGAAGATCAAACAAGAGAGTACTGACTGGCAAAGAGCAACTGGAAAGATTAACCTTGGTAAGCAGCTCCTTCATAGTGTAGCAAGCAGTACTATCTTGCTTAAGCACTTCGAAGATATCCACATTGAGAATAGTTCTCCTAATTTTGTTGAGAAGAACAACTCTTTCATCTGTGGGAAGAGGATAGCTGGTTGAACTTGTGCCAGCCCTAGCGAGTGGAATGTCCCTCTGGGCCAACTTTGCCTTCATGTACCCAATAGGGTCATTTCGCCTCAGAAGTGCCAGTTCCTCATCAGTCATTCGAGACGGAGAGGATTGGGGGAATTCCACGCGTAGGGGAACCTCGTTTGTTTCAACCTTTGGGTTTTTGTTGATTGTATCACCATCCCCTTCATTTGCTTCGTGCTCTTGGTCTTCTTCATCCTCTACCAAATCTACCACTTCGATACCATCCTTTTCACCGCTATGTGCATTAGACTCCGTCCCGGCAGTCGAACCATCATTGTCATAATCCCCATCATTGGCGTTTTCCTCCTCAGATTCTTCGTCTGCAGATTCTTCGAATCCTTGCCCAGAATCAGCTTTTTCCTCTTCAGTCTGAGCATCCTTTGGATCCTCTTGAAGAGTTTCAAGGGGGGACTTTTGAAGAACCCTTTGTGAATCCTCTGCAGACGTTTGAGGTATGGTTTCGTTAACCTCTTTCAGAGGAATGGAGGTACCTTGGTCATCTGGCTGCTCAGAAGTTCCAGCCAAAACCGCTACGTTGGAAGAACCTTTGTTTTGGACCAAATTTCTGGAGTCTCCTTGAGGAGAGGAGTTAAGCGGAACAGCAGCCCTGGACGGTGAGGTCGAAATAGTAGAAGTGGGATTCAGGAGGTTCTGCAAGGAGCAGCAAAGTGTTAAAAGACGACACTCACCAAGGTAATAAGAAGTTAAACATTTTTAGAAGAAGTTCGATTTACCTGTGGCCCCTCAGAAGAGAGGTTACTAGCTATGCGTTCCAACTGTGGGTTGGAGGTCGAAGGTGGATTTTTGGATTGTGGTAAGGGAGCAGCATCCCTGGAGTCGAGTCCAGAGACACTAGTAGGAGCAGTACTTTTTGGTGTAGCTTTCTTTAGCTTCTTCTTCGAAGCAATGTTTGAGTTTCCTCCAGCAGCCAGATCTTCCCCAGTGGTGCTTGGTTTCCGCTTCTTGGGAGTAGTGGGGGGAAGCTTGTTGGTCTGCACGAAGTTTAACGAAGTTAGATATAAAAGGATTGAGTGAATTCGAAGCATAAAAAACTAAGTGATTACCGTTGGAATTGGGGCACTTATTGTTGTTGGCGTTGTTGTTGTTGGTGTAGTTGCAGCAGCAGTAGTCGTTTCGGGTGGATTAGTCTTTTCGGTAGTTTCGATGGAGGCTTGAGAGGCACTTCCTGCCTTCGATTTCGAGGCAGTGGTCTTTATCCTGATAGCTGAAAATCAAAACATTCAAAGCAAAGGTTAAAGATTTGGAAAATAAAGATATTTGGGAGTTTTTCCCAAGCATTCGCACCTGTGCCTTGATCAGATTTAATTGACATGGCAGAAAGGTCATATCGAAGATGTCCTGGGAAATCATGAAGCCAGTGTCGAGCCCATGTCACAGTCTCAGATGGCTTTGGTTTCCTTTGAAGATATTTGAACATCTCTTTGCAAGTAAACCACCATGGATATGGGGGAAACCAAGCCAGAGCCAGTTCTGAGGTAGGTAATCTGGGAAATTTAGGTGGATGCATTTCGAATGCCAACCTATACCTATCCTCAGGTGACAGCCCTGAAGGAAGTTTTAGCTTGGAAACTTTTTGTTTAAATTTTTCCTTCAAGGTCTCAGCCGCTTGATGCACAGTGGAGTCCAAGCGTGTGGGGTCGTAAGTAGTTTCGAAGTAATTTTGAAAAGCTTTTATTTCTTTGGCATGAGTAAACATACCTTTCTTTGCTGGTACCTGCACATCGAAGGCATCAATTAGTTTCTGTCGAATAGTAAGCGTATCGAACATACAAGTTTGATAAAACTTAATCCACCACTCCAGAAATCCTTTGGCCGCGAGATGAGTAGGTTCGAAGGCTATCAGTTCAAATTGGGCAAAACCCTGGTATTGTTCTTGTTGGATCTTGGCTTCCCTTGCCTTGAAAGTTCGACCAGATGTGATGGCGCTCTCAGTCTGGAACAAAGGTTCAGGAATCAGTTGGCATAGGCCAAACTGCCTCGAAACGAAGTTTGGCTGGTAGGCAAAGAGGAGAATTTGGTTCTTAGCTGGGGTTATCCTTGAAGAGATAAGTCTAGGAAGCAAGAAAGCTCTCCACACATCTTGGATTTCCTTACTCTTGATGGCTTCTGAGAGAGCCATGGTGAACCAAGAAGGTCCATGAGCCCTCGAAGCAAAGGGCGCCATGCTCTCTTCGAACTTGTGTCTTTTTGAGAGTATCAAGATGTACTTCGAAAATTGAACCTTGAAGTCATCCTTGTCGTCACTAGGGGTTAGTCTTCGAAGCCTAGTGCCTTCGACTATCCTATCACTTATTTCTGCATCTTGTTCGTCTATGGTGTTGGCAGTTGGTAAAGAAGGTTCGAACATGGCATTGAGCCATAATTGAAGTAACCAAAATGGGCCAGCTAAAAGAATGTTTTTGGAATTGTGGGATTTGAGGCTCGAAACAGCTGACCTCAGGCTCTCATAGAGGTCAACTAAGAGTAATTCGCTTAGGCACACTTTGCGATTTTCGTGTAAATCCCTAGCTAAAGGAATGAACCTACTAGCTACCTGCAGGGATCTACTGCAGAAAACGTACCTAGACAGCCACAGGGTTAAGAAAGCAATGTGCTCTGTATCGGACACATTATCCCCTTCAACATGATAATGGCCGATAAATTTGGAGAAGCTGGCTAACTTGACTTCGAAGTCAATTATGCTTGAGTGCTCTTCATTGTCAGGAACATAAGTTTCCCCCACTGGCGACAGCCCAGTAATGGCTGCTATATCGAAGAAGGTTGGGGTGATCATTCCACCTGGAAGATGGAAAGTGTTGTAGGTACTATCCCAGAAGTAGAGGGACGCGAATAGCAGAGGATGACTATAGGTGAATCCAGGTTTCGACAGCTTAATAAGGTTATAAATGCCTAGTTCTTCCCATTGCTGGGATTTTTTGGCTTCTACTTTCGCAAACCAGTTTTGATAAGCAACATCAGCAGTAGGGCAAGATCGGAATGGTTTAAAATTGCTTTTTACATAATCTAAGATAAATGGGTCCTTGGGATGAACAGTTGAGGTTTCTGTGGTTTTCGGATTAAGAAATTCTGCTGCCCTAGGGGCATCCATTTTGTTGAATAAAGGTTTGAAGTTGTAACACACGGGAAAAATGGTCCTGGTGTCTTTTAGTATTTCAAAAACTGTAAGAGGGCCATTTAAGGCTAACCTCTTACCAGCAACATGGGTAGGGATGAGTACCTGTGATGCGTACAGCATTTCTTTTTCTTTGGAGATCATTTGAGGAGCAAGAGCAGATTGGCCTTGAATGGTGACGATTTTACTCTCCATAGTTGCTCCTGTAGTTTTTCCCTTCTTCTTGGAAGCTTTCTTGAGTTGAGATGATGTGGAGGAAGACATTTTTGTTGTTTGAGAGTTTAGAGTGTTTATGAGAGAAGAAGAGTAAAATTCCAGAGTTTGAAAGGTTTAGAGTGTAAAGAAGGAAAAAGGAAGGGTAAATTGACGTTTTATAATAAGAAGATGAAACATCCACCGAGTGAAAATATGATACGTGGAGATCATGGATTGGTGTGATGAAGAGGTGGCGAGAAGTTGATATAGGTAATAGGCGTGATTTTAAAAACAATCATTACTTATAACTGCACCATGCTGTGAAGTGACTTTGGGCGGTTAAGGTACCCAAAGGGTGCTATGATTGATGTGACTAGGGTCAAATGCATTAAATGCTATGATGATTCGAAGATCCTATCAAAATCTTGTATAAATGTTTAAAATAGGTATTTCTCAGAGAGATCGAAATACATATTTTAAAGGGGCAATTTGTTGGCTGAAGATTTTGATAATGTTATTTAGAATATAAAAGAGTTAGAAGTTCTGATCGAAATGGAATTAAAACACCACGCTTCGAAATTGCAGAAGCAGTGTTTCGAATGAGTGTGTCAAAGCTTGAAGCTTCGAACGGTGATCTTGGGAGCGTATCCAAAGGGATCTCGAAACAGCAGCGAAGCTAAGTCTGAGAAGAGCGTTCGAAGCAGAGAAACACCAAAGCATTTGAAATTTAAATGAAAGCGGGACTTTCAAAGTTTGAAAGTTATGTGTTGGAGCATTTGAGGACACGTGGAAAGATGAAAGGAGCATTGTCTTGCATGTTCGAAACGTGGCATGATCTTGTAGCGAGACCGTTAGGGTCGAATTAGTATATATAGAAGTCTTAGTGTTAGGATTTCAGTGTGTCATATCTGTTATACAAAATACTCAATAACATTCAAACTACCACATGGCAAGGGAAACGAATGCAAGAGAGATGTATGTATGATAGCACCATGTATTTTTAATTGAATAAAAGCCTTTTTACTATTTCCAGCACTTTCCTTCTTTTTCTTTCTGTCGAACAACATTTACAAGTTTCTTTATCTACTGTCTTTTCATTTCAAAGCCTTTTCTTTAAAGTTTTACATTTTACTGCATTCTTTATATTTCGAAGCACTCTATATTTCAAAGAACCTTTACGCTTTCAATGCCTTTACTTTCAAGTATTATTCTTCAAACATGTACCTTCACTTAAACTTCTTTTTAGATTTCTTGCATTAAACGCTTTCTTCACATTTTAAACTTCCACATTCCAGAAACCTTTTGTGTTAAATGTTTTATGGATCGAAACCAGTTACTTCATTTTCCATATAGTTTTATATGCCTTTTCAATCAGCCTTACAATTAGCAATCATTCGTATAACTTAGTTTTCACATACATTTTGACCACATTCTTAAACTCTTAGAGAGAGGGATCGAAACAAACCAAACATTTATACAATAGCACCCATGAATAATTGTTCGATTGTGAGAGTAACCTTGATATCCAAGGAGTCCTAGGATCAATCTAGTCGATCCTGTGAGTTACCAAAGAGATTGAGTAGCGTTAATAAAGATTATTCGATAGTTTGGAAGACTAGCGGTTGTTTACCAGAAATCACTGGAAACAGGTATATACAGTACAATCCAATCCAACGATTGGCCTTGAGATTTGTTGATGATCATTGCATATGATACAATGATCGGGAACTATTTCCTATTTAATTTGAACGGTCAAGGTGATTGTGAAGGTGACACATCCATTCTAGGAATGTAGATAACTTTTCCATGGCCTTTTCCCTCCATAATTTGTGCTTTAAGAAAGTGATTCGCCATTTTAGTAACTATTAGCCTTGTACCTTTGCACAAACCCTTTGATTGATCAATGTTTCAAATAAGCATTATGGGGAAACCCGCCTTTAATTTAATGTGATGGTTTGGTAACCTAGATATCTATAAAGAACTGATGAATTTCGGACTGAGGACTTCAATGATACTCTTGTCATGAATTTCAGATTTGTCAACTGAATTACAACTATAATAATCCTTGGATTCTCCTATAAATTTTTTTTATAATAAGTTAAGATAACTAATGTAGTTAGAAATGAAAAAACAAAAAATGTAATTTGGTATGAAAATAACACCTAGCATCATTTCTAGTATGTGACTATTAATTTGATCAACAACTTTAATGGTTGATGCTAAAATAGCTTGACTTTTGAGGTAGTCGTAAGATTTGTAATTATCCATGAAAGCAGGATAAGTACTTTCCACAATGGCAACAATAGGGTCATCGAAGTCTTCAATTAAGATATCACGAGGAATATAAATATCAGCATAATTATCATTAGGCTCTAAGATCATACCTTCACCCAATTTTAAAAGCCATTTTGAAAATTCAGCAATATCATTGTTTTCTTGTTCAGTTTGACCTACTTGTAAACGCATATTTTTTGTTAAAGTCAAGACCTCAACTGAATTCCATATATAAGATGCATTGATAGTAGAGTGAACAATATCTGATCTACTCCTTCTAGGGATAACAGGCAAAATTTGTCTGAAATCTCCACCAAAAACTATAACCTTACAACCAAACACTTGATCAGAGTTTCTATAACTACTCATGACATCCCTCAAAGTTTTATCAAGAGCTTCAAAACAAAACTTACTTTTCATAGTGGCATCATCCCAAATAATCAACTTACTTTGTCGAAGTAGTTCACCATAGTCATCATCATAGTTAATGTTGCAAGTTGAATTTTCCAAAGGTGGGACATGAATTTTAAATTTAGAAGGAGCGGTTCTCCCGCCAGGAAACAATAGAGATTCTATTCCACTCGAAGCCACAGTTAATACAATTTCATGTTTTGACCGCAAACAAGTTACAAGCGTTTTCCACATGTAAGTTTTGCGCGTACCTCCATATCCATGTAAGAAAAAAAAACTCCTCCTTTTTGGATTTTCACAGCTAACATGATCTTGTCATAGATGTGTCGTTGTTTATCTGTGAAAGTATTATCGAAAAAGAGATTAAAAATAGTGGTATTAAAAAAATGAAATATTATACTGTTAAATTTAAAGAAATCTGTAAAAGCATTGAATAGAGTATGGAAATCAGATTTCATCACCGCAACATCATAGCTCTTCTCTTCATAGATAAGGCAGATTCCTAGCTATTGAAGTACATAACTATTTGGATATGGAATTGGTTTGAAATCAGTTAGTGACCTCCGATTAGCTTGAAGTAATGTTTCAATCTCTATGAGAGTTAAATTCTTCAATTCTTCTTCAGTGAGTTGCAAATATGTATGACTAAAGATATTAATAATCTGGCAACTTGGATATGAAAATT
This sequence comes from Vicia faba, assembly GCA_948472305.1. Lineage (NCBI taxonomy): Eukaryota > Viridiplantae > Streptophyta > Magnoliopsida > Fabales > Fabaceae > Vicia > Vicia faba. The sequence goes on along the minus strand of OX451741.1, from coordinate 631,178,478 downwards.
CTGCAGTAAAAGGAAATATAAATACTGCAGCTGAAGAGTATTGGTTTACCACGGTAATTGAGATAGATTTATACCTGGATTGTTTGCCAAATTTCATTGGTGGTGCAAAAGACCATCTGATAACAAAACCCAGGTTTCATCCCATACATGTGTGGGTCTGCTAATAGCACCAGACAACAACATAATGATGAACAAATTTCTAAGAAAATGTCCTGAACCCCATTGATTGGCCTCTTTAATTGCACTAATATATTCTCTATTATCCTCAAGGAAACCCATAGCAAAGCATGATTTCCTAAAAGAGTGATGTTGTGTATCTCCTACCTTACGAATTTCTTCGTGAGATTTTGGTCCTTTGACAACTATGAGCATCATCCTTAGATAATAGAGTCTGCCAGTAGTTGGTGGAACCCAAATGAGTCGGCCTATGGTAAATCCTCTTTTCCGTGGCTTCCATGTTCTCTTCTTCTTATCATAGACAAATTTGAATACAAATTGGGCATAAGTTGAATGTGCAGCATCTTGAAACTGTGCATTTGTAATCAACCATGAAGTGAACATAGATTATGTTACACTTGCTTTTTTTAAGATGTTCTCCATTCATGCATGATCAGGATAATAGACTGCTTTCTCACCAATAAGATGGTAAAACATGTGTTCTACAACCGGTTTTCTTCCACGAATTTTGTATGAAAAGATCCTCCAACATGCTTCACTGGGTGAGACATACCTACAATCAAGGTATTCTTTTATTTCGTCAATTGTTTTAGGATGTTTAGAAGATGATTTCTTTGAAGGAACTACAAATGAAGTGATCCTATCATATCCTTTGTTGATATAATTGAACAGGTACTTGATGGAAGTACTTTGGTTACACCAATTCCATATTGATATGAGCTTAATATTTTAAAAGTAACCTTGTGTTATATGGAACCAAGTACCTATTGTCCAAGGATACACAATTTCTAAGAATATGATGTGAGTTAGAACTTCTCTTGTAAAGTGGAAAATCATCATTATCTACAATGGTTTCTTCGTTGTACTTTTTAGGGAAAAACTTCGAGCATTTTTGGTTTTTCATGCACAAGGATGAAAGGCGCGAAAGAACATAAGGCCCATGCATCATGTGTGTCTTGACTAAGTGATACAACCTTAGATGAATGTCAGGGTTGAGAATTTCTTCAAATATGATGTTGTCAATGTCAGATGGTGTCGGATACTTACTTTGTGGATATAGGAAAAGAAGGATGTGAGCATGCAGCAACCCTCTTTTTTGGAACTAGATAGTATAGATGATTGGAAGAATAACCATTGAGAGTGGATATCAATATATTATGTATAAAAAAATTGATATAAAATAAAAATGTTGTAGAAAATGAATTGTAATTGAATGAAGTTACTTACATGCTAATATCTTTCCAAGAACGTGTCGCTTGGTTAAATCGGCCATGAGCATGTCTCACATTAATTTGAACACCTTAGTAATGATATCGGGTTGATCATGTGGCTTTATATAGCTTTTTCTAAGGAGCCGTGAAATTTCTGGCCAATTTGGATTGCATGTAAAAGTTACAAATAAATCAAGAAATCCAAGTGCACTAGAAATAACTATTCCATCAAAATAGAGTTGATCCATGTATCTTTTGGAACCTACGAATGAAGAAGGAAACACAACTCGCTTTCCTGTTTTCACGTGTTGGTTATGCTGGCCCTCTTTACATTGTTCATTAAGTTTTTGGTATTTTCCAACTCTAAGTTTGGATTGATTTTGCTGCAACCAACTAAGACGCGCGGTCTCCATCATTGTGTAGCCATCAACCAAAATTTTTTAGAACAGTCTTCTGGAATGTAGCAACGTGTTAGCCTCCATCGTCCGTTCTCGTAATCAAAAACATAACCAATATTTGATTGTTTGAAGATTTTTCTTGCTAACAACCTGTTCATGTTTATACTTGTGTAGTATATTTAGCCTATAACCATCTTCACCATAAGGAAAAATCAAAGGGTATTGGTAGGCTAAGTAACTTGGATGTAACTCATTGATTCTTTTTAATTCACATCACGATGTTCAATAATGATGTCCCTTTTTGATGTAGAATCTATATCCCCTACTATTAGATCAGCAACTTCATAAACGATAAGGCGGTTATAAATACGACTGTTAGTAGATCTATCTGTAATAAGCTTCAGCTTTAATTCTTGGTAAGCATTTGTTTCAACATATCCCTTGCCATTCTACATGCTTTTGCATGAGGGTTGTTGTCATCTAACATCAACTTCAAGTTGGTAACTATTGTCTTTTCAATATGTGTATTGTCCCTGTGAAACACCAGAATAACACAGTTTGCAAGAAGAACATTATTGAGAATAAAATAAGGTACTGACGAAAGTAAGAATACCTAAAACACTGAATTCTGTTATCCACTTCATTATCGGTGACAAAGATATATGATTGAGTATACTTGGAGGTTGGCCTAGCTCAGGTAGAAAACTTCCGATTTGGTGGAATGTTTGACCATGTAATCATAATGTAGGAGTACCTTCCCCCCCTAGAATAGGTTGTGAATAATTTCATTCCTGGCGACGTAAATGAAAACATTATGTTGTAAGTTCGAATGTTATTTTGAAAATTTATCGCGTCGGGATGGTTGTGATAAAACGATAATCTATTTAATACAGGTGGTGGTGTCTGAAGCATTGGAAGTACAATTTTACCTCCCTTGCAACAGAGTGGAAACTTTGGGACAATTATATGTCTTAACTTTCCTTTACACTCCTGATACCACATACACATGACAATGTTGGCATTCCCAAACAGGGTCCCCAATATCCGAAAATCATGCATTTGAGTGTAATTCAAATATTAAGTAACAAAAAATTCAAAATACATGAGACAAGTTATGTTAAGTTCAAAGAAAAATTTGTAGTGACTTATGAAAATAATAAAACCTTGGTTGTTTGGATTTCCTAACGCAACAGGTATATCACAATCATCAGAATCTTGACCAATTAAGCTGTTGGATTATGAATGGCCAGATGTGTCAGCAGTTGAATCATTTGCATTGTTTAAGTTTGCAGCATTTGCAATCAGAATGTTTTGACTAATTGAAAGTGGTGCAATTTTGTTATGAAAATTAGGTTCATTAAAATATGCACTTTGATAAGGTTGTGTAGAATTGGACATGTTGATAAGATTAACTCCATGTTGTATACCAGATCTTGGTCTCTTGAAAGTGTTTATGTTGGAGTGATGATGTTGAGATCACACAGTATGAAGTGTATTTGCTAAGGTTGTTGTAAGAGGTGATTTTTGCCTATTACTAAAATTTGTAGTAGGTGTGAAAGTTTGAACAGTGGTTGTGATGGCTTCACATTCTCCTTGTTTGAGTTGACGAAAGTTCTCTTGTTGCTCAACAATGTAAGTCTTCTTATTTTTCTTGCAATAGATGCATGGGTATCGTTGAAGTTACTCTTTTCACCTTCCATTACAAACTATAAATATTAAACCATGTATTAGTCAACAAAAAGGGGAAATGTTAAAGGAAAGCAAACTGTAAAAGGTGCTAGAAACTGTATTAGAATGTAGGAACAATCTTACATCCAAGTTGTGGATAGAAAAGTTGATAATTGTTTAATCCATACAGTGGAGAAAGGGTAGGACACTATTGACTTATCCGAAAGGAAAATACAAAAGAAATTAAGGGTTTCTAGGGATCCATGAAAAGTTGAGAGTTGTGAGTATAGTTGTATACAATATAAATCTATAGTATAAGCAATACTATTTGGATTTGTGTGAAAAGTTGTACACCATATAAATCTATATTATAACCAATACTGTAAAAAGTTAAAGAGATAATCCATCATGAGTGTGTCATATCCTAAGTAGCGTGTGTGTTATACCTCAATTTTTCCCCCTAAGATCTTTCATCATCTCATGTCATCAATACATTAAGATTACATATTAGGGTTTGGTTGTGACTTCTACCCTCTCTTATTTTTGGGTTTGCCCTAAAGGGATCACCAAACACCTTGATTTGTGTATCTTGTACATGTGTATCTTATGTTTGCTTAACTCCTAGCTAACATCAAGATATGTGTACATTTGTTCTATGAATGTTTATATTGTAGGTGATGACACAAGATAATTCATAGGTTCATGAGTTTTTTTCCATGTCTTCTTCAACAAGATTTATTGAGATTCAAGCTTCATCTTTTAATTAACTTCAAGATAGTCTCATTTCAAGACCTAATCTGATTCATCATGCTCTATTTTTCCAAGAAAGATCAAAAGATGTAAGATTGATTCAAAAGTTTTGATCTAATTTGGACAAGTCCTTGATTCTTTGATCACAAGTGCATAAATGTCTCAATTTTCAACATCTTGAAATTGTTCCTTTTTCTATTTATTCTTATCATCATCCCCATTATTTATTTTTCACATGACAAGAAGCAATTGTGTAAAGAAGATCATCAAAAGTTGAAGAAGATTATAGGTCATCTTGTATTTTAAAGATTTAGGGTTGTTCAACTTCAAGAGGTCATAATTTGGTCAATTTTTATCAGCTTGAGCTCATTCTTTTTCCACAATTATCTTAAGGATGTGAACTTCACTTATTCTATTATGTGCAAAGCTTTAAAATGGTTATAAGATGCCTTAAGAGCTCAAAAGACTATAGGTCATTTCATGGATTTTCATCAACTTCACAAGGTCATAACTCTCTCATTTTTTGGAGTTTTTTAATGATTCAAGTTTCACAATGCTTTTTAAGAAGTCTAATTCATACCATCTTCATTGACTAAAACCTAATTTTGAGTGGAAGGCCATGTATGAAGACAAGAGATTATATGTCACTTTTGAACTCAAAACTTAGAAATTTTTCTAAGTCCACAAATCTGTGTATTTTTTCCAATTTCAATTGATCATAACTTTCAACTCAGATCATCAAATGGAAACTTTCAAAGCCCATTGTCAAGCTTGATTATTCAGCTTTCTAAAGAATTCAAGATTGTATCATAAAGGTCCCTGGGCTATTTGCACCATGGTTGTAAAGTTGATGCTTTGAAATTGAAAAAAATCACTTGCAGTCAGTTTGAAATTCCCATAATATGGCTTCTAATCACCAAATTAAAACGCATTTTCCACTTAAACATGATTAGCAAAGATGTTTGAATCATTTAGAGTGTCAAAACGCATCATTTGGATGAGTTTTGATGCACATGTGCTCACACTTTGTTCATGAGTCAGGTGTGCATGATTTCCACTCAAATTGAATCATTCACCCCTCCTCTTGATTCCATTCACTACTCCTATAAATAGAGACCTCCTCTACTTCATTTTACAAGCTTTAGAGAGTCAAAAAACCTATGTCAAATTCCTCCATATCTCTCAATTCTGCAACTTTGAATTCAATTCTAAAGCGCTTTCAGCTCTTATTTCTTGATTGATTCTTCATCCTTGAACTTCACTGAAGCTAACAGAAGAAGAATCAAGCATTGATATGCTATAAATCCCGCAAGCCAAGTCAAGTTTCAGAGCAATTTCTTCGTACTTTGTTCAGGTAGTTTAAGGCATCAACTCTTCTAACTCAAATTACTGGAATGTTCTATGATGTTCATTGATGCTTACTGATGGTTTAATTTTGATCAATTGATGCATTTGATGCATCTGTTTTCTGTAACACCCTATTTCTCTGTCAATAAATTATATAAAAATAAGAGTAAATTATTTTCTAAAGTACAACATCAAGTAGGATGTCACATGCTTCATATATCATATATGCTGATTAATTAAGATACGTAACGCAAATTCATGAACTTCAAGTCTTAACTTCATTACGTCGTTCGCAGCAGAAAACATTAATAATAAGGGTTAATACCTATTTTCCCCCCTGACATATGGGGTGTATTTGAAAAACCCCCCTGCCAAAAAAAAAGTTCCAATTGTTACCTTGACAAATTTTAAAAGTTTCAGTTTTTACCTTAATGATGCCACATCACCTAAAAGGCTGATGTGGCTTATATTTTTGTTACAGTTGTAAGTTTTTGTTATGCCATGTCACACAATACCCAATAAAATGTCTAAAATGCCCTTTCTACATTTTTCTTAAAATCCCAAATTATTTGGCAAATGCTATGTTTCAATTCAGACCCTCCACCTCCAAATTAGGGCGCAACCATCTTCATCTCAGCAACCCAACTTTTGCTTTCCTCTTCATCTTTAAGTTTTCTTTGATTTCCTAAACATGAGTCAACCAAATTGTTCTACTTCATGCTTATCTTCAAATGGTAGAGTAACTCCCAAATGTGGCCACAATGTCTCCATGAAGTTATTTGTTTCAAAATCGGTTGCAAATCCCGGGAGAAAATACTGGAAGTGTAAGTTCTGGGGTAAAGGAGATGACTGCAACGCATTTGTTTGGGATGATGAATTTTCTGATGATTTCGGTGATAACGGCCATTCGGATGTAGTTTCAGTAGAACTGATGAGCAAACTGGAGAGAGATATCGCACTGAAGATGGAAGCCATGGAGAAAAAAATGGATGAGTTAAAAAAGAAGCTGAATTATGTTTTAGTTGGGTTTATTTGTCTTTTGGTTCATTTCTTACTTAGTTCATGTAAAAATTTATGAAGCTGTGGCTTATGTTCTAGGAAGTTGTAACCTATGTAAAATTTAGTTCATGAATTATATTTCTTTGTTATGGAATATGGAATATATTTCTTTCTTAAGGTTTCTTATGGAATATATTTGCTTAAGTCTGTTCTGATATATTGTTAAGTAACACTGTTTTGGAATATTTTAGAAATCTGTTCTGATATTTTGGAAATCTGTTCTTAAGCAATTCTGTTGAGTAATTTTGTTGTACAAAATCTGTTGTTAAGCAAATCTGTTGTTAAGTAATTCTGTTCTTAAGCAAATTTGTTGTACAAAATGACAATAACATAGTTAAGCCAATTTGTTGTGATACATAGTCAAGCAAATCTGTTGTACAAAATGACTTTAACATTGTCAAGCAAATCTGTTGTGATACATAGTCAAGTACATGTGTGATACAAAATGACAATAACATGATACATAACTTAAGCCAAGCTTGTTCTGATAATAAGTCAAAGTAACAAAATGACACAGGAAACTTTCAAATTGAATTTTACAAAATAGCACACTATGTGCACAACTACTGATCAATGCCCTTCCTCTTCTTCCTTGATATCTTCTTTGAGGTACTACCACCAGTTTCTTCATCTATGGTCAAAGGTGCATCAGGTGTTGATCCAGGCCCACCATGTCTTTTGGCATTCCTCACTTCCTTCAATCTTTCACTGACTCTCTTTCTTGATCGCTTCCAAGGCACGACCATGGCCTTTTTCCTAGCTGAAGGTTTTTTGACATTAGTAGCAGCAGGGTCAGGTTACATTGCAGCAGGTTGTGAATCATGTGTTGGGGGAGGTTGCATTGCAGCAGGTTGTGATTCATGTGTTGGGGGAGGTTGCATAGCAGTAGGTTGTGTGGGATTGTCAACTTGTGATTGTTGTTCTTCATAAAGATCCATCATATTATTCAGCAATGCATCCATCTCTGGGCCTTCATCCACAGTTCCACCTCCAGTTTCAGTTGTATCAACATTTGCATCCATCTCTGGGCCTTCATCCACAGTTCCACCTCCAGTTGCAGTTGTATCAACATTTGCATCAGATTTTTTTGACACTTTGGTCCTGGGTGTCTTTCTCTGCATTATTCAGAAACAGATATAAATAAAGACATTTCAATATGCTGAACACAATATTATTCAGTAACAGATTCATGAACACAATACCTTTCTCTTTAGTGCATTAGGATCTTTCTCCTTAGCTTGACACTTCCTAGAATTATGTCCAAATTTGTCACAATGCGTGCATTTATATGCTACACCTACCCTCCTCATCCTTGAACCATTCTCATCCAACTCTCTAAACCTCAGTTTCTTAGGCCTTCCAGGTCCCTTCTTGTATTATGGTGGCAACAATTCTTCAGCATCCACAGTTGGCCACATGTCCATGCCATTTATTGGACTAACATTGTTTTCATAACATGCCCTGTAAGCTTCTCTCATGTAACAAGGGTCAACATATTTCTTAGGATCTAAGTTTTGATACTGTAATGCAGAAACAACATGCCTACAAGGTATTCCCACAAGATCCCAAAAACAACAAGTACATGTTTTTTTCCCAATATCAACAACAAACTGCAATCCATTATATGGGTGATGGACTTGCCACAAATCACCACTGCTCCATGTAGGCAGCCATTCTCCACTAAGATATGTTTCCTTATCAAGACTTTTCCTAGGATTAGGCATGACATTGTGCTTCCACTTATCAAGCTTAACAACACTATTAGCAATCCTATTCATCACGTAGTTCCTAATCCATTCTACCATAGTGAGTATTGGCTTATCCCTAGCTTGTAATATTATACTATTGAAAGATTCACTCAAGTTATTCATCAAAACATCACACTTAAGGTAAAATGAAAATGAATGCTTACACCATAGTTTTGTTGGCACTCCCATCAGCCATTCCCATGCCTTCTTATCAATTTGTTTAAGCTGATTCATCTTCTTCTCCCAAGCCTGGAAGTAAGTAGCCTTTGCAGCCCCCAATAACAGGTCTCTAATGGCAGCTCCCCCTCCAAATTTCTTCTTGAAATTTGCATACAGGTGTCTGAGGCAGACCCTGTGTTCAACTTGCTGATGCATTTCCTCAAAGACACTAACAAGTCCCTAAAAACAGCAAGACAACAGAAAAAAGCATGTACATATTAGCAGAATTAGTGCATATTAGTGCAGAATTAGTGCATGTTTCATAAATGTGAATAACAAAGGTAATTAGTGCATATTTGTACCTTTTGTTAGTCTGAAATAAAAACATACTTTCTCTCTTCTCCAATGTCTTCCATTAGCAATTGCATAAACCATCTCCAGCTTTCTTTTGTCTCAGTCTCCACCACACCAAATGCCAAAGGATAATATTGGTCATTCGGGTCCCTTGCTACAGCAATTAACAACTGACCTCCATATTGTGTCTTAAGATGACACCCATCTACCCCTATAAATGGTCTACAACCCTTGGTAAACCCTTTCTTGCATCCATCAAAACAGAAGTAAAATCTACCAAATCTTAGTGGTAGTGTTGGATGTGGTCTCTCAGTATTTAGTTTGACAGTGTTCCCAGCACAATGTTTTCTCAACTCAGCTGCATATCTCCATAACATGTTATACTGTTCCTTTGCATCACCTTCAATTATTTCTTCAGCCATAGCTTTGGCTCTCCAAGCTTTCCCTTTGGTAATGCCCACTGAATATTTCTATCTAAGCTCAGACATAATTTCAGACAGTTTAACTTTCCCTTGTGACTTCCTCTTTTCAACCACTAACTTAGAGACCCACTTGTAATTGGCAGAATTGTTATTTAATACCCTTGCACATGTGTAGGTCCCCACCCAAGTCTTTATCTGGTAAGTGAGGCTACCTCCCACTTTGCTACACAATGCCAAAAACCCACATTTACTCTGACACTCAACCCTAACCCTACAGCTCTCATTCTTAACAAACCTTATTTCTCTACCATTTAATACTGACCAATCCCTGATAGCATCTCTAAATTCAGAAAGATAAATGAACTCCATACCTAATTTGAATTGAAAGTCTTTTTTAAGCAGCTCTGATCTGAACTTCTCATACTTTGGCTTGGAAGGTTTGTCATCCATGTCACTTTCATCAGCATCTGAACTTTCAAGTTCCTCACTAGCATAATCCACATCTTCACATTTCCTTGTAGCCCTCTTTGAACAAGATCCTAAGACACTTTTGGGCACCAAAACACTGACCTTGTCCCTTTTGCTCTTTTCTTTCATCTTTTTGGGATCCTTGGATGCACAACACTTGAATCTAAATGATTTCCCTTCGATCTCCACCCTATTCCCACTAACTGGAACAACTACCTCCACTCGTTCAAATTGCTCTTCTTCTACGTCAATTACTCTTTCCTCTTCACTGTCATTGAAACATTGGCTTGCATCAACATAGTCACCACTACTATCATCTCCACTAGAGGTGCTGAAGTCATCAACATTAGGTACCAGAACCTTGGTCATCATGTCATCTAGACCGTGCTCTACCCAAAGATCGCCGTGAACCCTACAAGACATACAATGCTTAGCAACTTCTACAGCTCCTGCATCATCAACAACATTTGTAAACCCTTCATCCGTTTGCAGAATCTTTCTCCATAGCCTAAAACCTTCACAACCCCAATCTTTAACCAGACTAACAACTTCAAAAAATCTCCATTTATCTTCGTCCTGACCTTCAACAGTAGTCTCACTACCTCCTCTATAATACGTATGGCCGTCTTGCACGAAACTTCCCCCATGATGAAACACTAAATTAAACACACCCATTTGCAAGGATGAAGAACCCCAATCGCAGGGTCTGAATTGAAACTGGCTTTTTTTGTAAAATAATTTTGCAAACAAATGAAGATGGATGGTTGCGCCCTAATTTGGAGGTGGAGGGTCTGAATTGAAACATAACATTTGCCAAATAATTTGGGATTTTAAGAAAAGGGCATTTTGGACATTTTATTGGGTATTGTGTGACATGGCATAACAAAAACTTACAACTGTAACAAAAATAAAAGCCACATCAGCCTTTTAGGTGATGTGGCATCATTAAGGTAAAAACTGAAACTTTTAAAATTTGTCAAGGTAACAATTGGAACTTTTTTTTGGCAGGGGGGTTTTTCAAATACACCCCATATGTCAGGGGGGAAAATAGGTATTAACCCTAATAATAATTATTCTCAACCCTCAACATGAGTGGTACTCTTCACCTCCAAAAATAAGCACAATCATAAGTAAATTCAAAAACAACTGAGTTATACAAAGTTCACTCCCAACCAAATAAGACAATTGTAAAATCCCCAAGTGTTACGTATCAGAGCAGACACCGACTCAATCTACACAACTGAAAGAACTCCTTAGCTAAACTTCGATCGCTAGCTACTTCGAATCATCTTCATGTTACCCATGTTGAGGTAACATTCAAACATAAAGAGTGAGATATCATAACAATATAAGAGAAAGCATAATAATGAACAGGTAGAGATTCCAGTATACAGTCAACGCATAACATCCATCACAATATAATACATATTTTCATCAATATTCACTCATCGAATTATTAATCATAATATGATGCAAAAAGACCGGCACTGACTCAATGCATGTGGTTTCCAATAGGGTAAAACTCTTTTCGCAATAATGTAAATTTAGGACAATCAACTTCGCTCCCCAATACAAGCCTTCTCTTATGAATGCATGTGACACTGACATGCAACAACTTAATTTCACATTGATTATCCTTACCTATCAATGCCACACCAATACAGGCCTTTTCTCATCATCATTAGCATGCATATCATGTCACACCATCAAAACATTCATGCAACATAATCGTATTCAATCCCAATACCAATCTCATCAATTCCGTTATCATATTCACAACTTCGCAATTACATCAAAATAGAAGAATAAGCGAATACAGATCACCAAACACATATCGCAGTGCATACATCATTACAACATCGTCACATCAAGAAATATATTCATATTCATCGTCATATTCACGACTTTGCAATCAAAACACAACATCATAATGAAACAAAATCCATAAAATCATCTCATACTACTTTCAAATCATTTTTATTGAGTAGAAAATGTTTTTAGTTTTCTGTAGGTTCGAACAGCGCGTCAAACGGACAACCAAGGCAGAAGTTATTGATTTTCAAAGTTTTCCAAAAATTCCTGTCAGTTACAGTGGTAATTGGTTACCCAGATATCGCAAGACAGTAACCTAGTTTTTCCAAAATTCCTCGCGGTAACCGGTTACCCACTTACGGTATTTATTGCAAGTTAGTAGTTGCTGTTTTTGTAACTTTTCATATGGTAACCGATTACCATATATGGGTGACCGGTTACCCTGCGATAACATGGAAAACTTCTGCAATTTCCAGTTACGATTCTTTCACGTTTCAACATCCAAAATTCATATTTTTTCATCAAAATTTACCTTTTAAGCAACCATTGTCTATCAACCTAACCAATTCATATTATTCAATTCCATTAAAAACACACAAAAAATCACCAAAATTCATCAACATGAAAAACCCCAAAACAACCAAATAGGAAGAAATCACAACACACAGCCTAGTTCCTACCATACCCCATCATTAGGAAACCCTTTATACATTTAGAATCCCCCCTACCTTAGAGTTTTGGTTGATTCTTGATTTCTACGGTAAAATCCTTGCCCTAGCGTCCTATTTCCTTTATCCTCTTCTAACTTCTATGCTCTTCTTCTATTTTTACGTTCTGACTCTATTCATCTTCTCCTCACCCTAATATATCTCAAATAATATAACTAACCCAATCAATAATTATTTAATAAAATAATACCAATCCTATTATTCTACTAATAATTCTATTTTAATTATTATAAAATAATAGTAAACCTCATATTTAATCCAAAAGTATCAATTATCTCTTTCACCCTCATGTTTCTACACTTTTAGCTATACACCCCTATCACCTCAACTTATAGAATTTCTAAGACATCTAATTACTAACAAATGCATCACATCACATCATAAAATCCACTAACTCATATAATTACACCGCATCGACTAATTCGCCATAATTCATATATTCATCAATTATCACCGATATTCATACTAAATTAATTAAATAATTAACCTATATTTTTGGGATGTTACATTTTCGATTTTAAAAATTTTCAAAACTCTCTGGTTTTTCTCAAATCGACTGAGCTACACTTTAAACAAATTTTTTGCGAGTAGGTTAGAATCGTCTGGATGAGACGAATTCAATGATACCACTGTGAGATTCTAACTTTTCCATTTGAAGAACCCCACAAATTCTCAATGTGCAGGCGACTGGAGGTTGAAGACGACCTACCTGTCGTTCTTCAACCAATGAACCTTGGCCAATTGTTTTAATTTGATTGGTTTGACTATTTTGTGTTACAAACATGCGCATTGACTTTGTCTCATTGTGTGTCCATATCTTTGGTTCGTTCAGATTTCCAGCGTGTTTTAAAATCCCTTGAGATCCAACGCTCCATATTTTTTCTTGTTTTATATTTTCTTTTTTTATAACCTGATGATCCGGTGTGAAATTCAAGGAAGACCATATCATGCACAACGCGTCAGGTCCACCAGATCTACTTACTATTGCGTTTTGACATTGATCCAATGGTCTACATTATTTTGATATTATTTTTATTTTTATGTTTTTTAATTTAATTATTTTAAACTTCGAAAATTCATAAAAATATCATTTCAACTTATAAAATTCTGAAAAAATTCTTAAAAATACTTTTGATTTTTCTCTTTCTGATTTTTATTTTTTCACAATTTTATTCTGTGATTTGATATATATTTTTTATGATTTTTCACTTTATTTGACTTGTTTTAATTGTTTAAAAATAGTTTTCTTGATTTTTTAAATTCTGAGAAAATTATAGAAGGATCTAATGACCTCTTGACAAATATTGGTGACCTCATTTTATTTTTATTTTTTGATTTTATTATTTTTCCTAAATTTTGGTTTATTTTGCTTATTTCTTTAAATTTTAAAAATAGTTTATGACTTTAAAAAATTTTCAAAGTTGTTGTCAACACTTATTGACCCATGTTTGACCTCTGTTTTTCTTAGGATTTTTATTTGGTATTTTAATACATTTTATGTATTTTACCGATTATTTTCCTTTCATTAATCATTTAAATATTGTTTTATTAAATATATTGTATTATTTTTGTTGGTCCTGATTTGAGTATTATTTTGGGACAAGTTCCTCAACTTCAATGGATCTTGGATGTTGATAGGTTGAAAAACCAAATCCACCAAAATAAATAAATGATGTTGATGGTATTTGAAACCCTAATTTCATCTGACACATCCTCTTCCTCTTCAGCTTATCCCATTCTTGTTTTTACTTGTACGACATGTTGTTAGAGAATGATCTACATATCATTTCTCTAATATGTTGGTACATAGACTTCTATTGACCGGCCTCAAAAAAAGTGTGACTTCTACATAAGTCCACTTACGATTGCTTAACATAGCGCTAAATTTGTCTCGATTAAAAAAGTAACCATTCGTGGCCCAAACCTATGTTTGCAAGTCCAAGTATGTTTAATTTGAAACCTTTGACCCAATAAATTTGAAGTTCATTGTTAGGAGGCTTGGATCTTATAAATCCTCTAATGAGCTTCATGAACTTTGGTCTAAGTGAACCATTTGAATATTGTTGATCATATGTGGTTGCCTTGAGTACTTGAAATGAATGATACACTTGACAAAAAACAAATGAGACTTATTGTTAAGAAGCTTTAATTTTATCAATCTTCTAATGAGTTCTCGAATGCAAGCTTCAAGATGGTCATTCAACTAACCTCTAACTTCTAATTCACTAACAATTGACTTTATTTTATGTTTTTCACTTTATGCCTTTTATTTTACGCCTTTATTTTTTATGTACCATTTCTATTTTAGCATTTACATTTCATGCCTTTTTTTATCTTTGCTCATTTGAACATTTATCTTTATGTCATTTTATCTTTGCTCATTCGAGCTTTTATTTTCTTTTGAAAACACTTAATAACCAACTTGAACATTAAAAACCTTAAGGTTACTTGGACTATTGGGTTACTATCATTGACATTATGGAGTTGTAGATCTTTTGGACTTAGGATTAGAAGCCTTGATACTTGAGATCTCGTGGCTCTGTTGTTATTTTGTCTGAAGTTATTGTGGTTTATCCTAAAACATTGGTTTAATTTTCTTTGTGTGCAGGTTATTCTGATTATACTTTATTTTTATTGATAATCTATCTCTATACAGTCGTTACTCTGCCCAATTTTTGAAGACTTAATTCACCTAAAACTTGATATTTCTCAGAGGTTTAATATTCTTGCTTGCTTTAAATCCAAAGATGGGAATTCTATGTTGGCTTCTTGTTGGTTAAATCGTTCTTTTCATTGACTTTTACCTTATGCTTTAGGATAGTCCCTTCATCTCCTCTCATCTTCTTTAATTTCAAAAAATTTCTCCCTCCTTTTCAAAACTCTTCTTATTTTCTAACGTAAACCATTTTCATAATAAACTTGGACTTAGGTCCATGAATTTTCAAAAATCTTTTATTAATCAAACTTTAATCAATTTAATCATACTTTGGTATTTTTGTGAGAATACTAAAAGTCATTAACCTCATTCAAACCATTTTTCTACTTTTGCTTTTTACTTTAAATTTTTCTCAAAAGATTAGACTCTTGTCGATTCTTGTAGTGATGCGAGCTACTATACTTCTACGATATGTAGTGAAGTAAGATATTTTCCACTTGGGTGTTGAGTGAGGCTTTGTTGATTTTAAATCCAAGTTATATCCTCCACTTTGAGATGATGTAAATTTTTTTTTCTCATAATTTTGGGTAGTAAGTATGTTCTTCCACTCGGATATGACGTTTTAAAAATTTTAAGGTGAGCTACGAGTACCTTGATCCCCTATTGCACGAAAGGTGGTATGTAGGCACTAAAGGTTCGCAATTGCGGCAGGTGCAAAATTGTAAAAAATATATTTCTTTTCTCATCTCCAACATCTATTTTTGTATACACCTTTTATAGTCAAAATACACAAATTTTCAAAAAGGTTCTTGCGGAGTACCGTAGATGTTTAGGGTGCTAATACCTTTCATTTGCATAACCAACTCCTGTACCTAGATTCTCTCCCCTCCTCTTTTGAGTTTATTCTCTCTTTTTTCATTTCCTTTGGAAACAATAAAGCGCGATGACGATTTTTATTTGATCTGCGCGAGTTAAATTAATCAAATGACTTAGTCTCAACATTTCTACTGCTACAATATATTGATTAATATATTATAAAAATGTGTAATAATATTGTTTCATAAAAAAAGATGCTAGAGTGTGCACAGGTATATATTAGTTAAGAGGATAAAATTTAACTTTGTTATGAAAAGTTAAAGATACTTATCCCAAAAAATGAAAAGAGAGGAAATCAAATATTGAAAGGGAGGTAGAAAATTGTGTAAGGAAAGTTGACATTCACGCTACCTGATTATAAGAAAGTTGATCTGAGAAGTGGGTGAATTTTATTCATCAAAGTAATTTGGTTTTAAGTGTTAAATATTGGGATTGTAGAATAATTCACAATAACTGAGTACTTTAGAACGGCCACACAAAAAAGTCATGTAAAAAACAAGTCCATAGTTGGAAATTTAACGTAAACAACAGTTCTACATCAATTAAGTGGAACATTAGTTTGTTACTCTGGATGTTTGCTAACATAATCAACTACATAAGTCAAAAGAGTTACTTAAGCCCATAAGTCAGAACATTATTTCACAGGGCTATTAGTCAAAAGAGAATTACAACAGGACATAAGTCTGTAGACTACAACGTTTAGTTACAAATACAAGGCAATTTATAAAGCAGGACATTTCATGGAGGACTGTTCTCCAACTTGATAATTTTCTTCATTTTTGTTGATGATCCTTTTCCTTCCAAGAAAATAGATGACATAGTGTCCTCAGTAGAAACTTGTCATGCAACTCTTTTTGAGGCTGCAGATGGCGTAACTGGGAGATGGTTATGCTCGGAGGTTATATCAAGGTCCTGCAAGAAGACATAAAATATTAGGATCATGTTTTAACAGTCATGGGTTAATAGAAAAGGTAATTTGCAACAAATGAGTGGAAAAAATGTTACATCAACTACATTATAGTCTTCAATTGCTAAAGGGTCACCTACATGTTCAGTAATCTACAACCAAACAAAAATAAGAGAGATGTCAATGATGTTCAAGTAATGAAAGTATTGTAGTACACGAAATAAGTGCAATTAGAATCATGAGTGACCTGCAGTTTGTTTGGTGTTGCACCGAACAGAGAGGGTGTCTTATCAGAAACAAAATCACACAAATAAGTAAGTATGTGTTATGGGATATTTGGAAAGACCGAAGTTGTTAAATAAAATTAACAATACCAAAGATTGATGCAAAGTTTCCTTAAGTTGTTTTATGACACCTTCATCCCGATAGATGGAGACAACAGTTGCATTACCCCACGAATGTTGCCATTTGACCTTAAATGTCACTGTGAGGCCGACCAAAGCATCGTGTGCTAACGGAAATTCAAGGGGGTCTGTGATTCCAGCCTATTTAATTTAGGTTTACAAACGTATTAGCACATAAATATAGAACTGAAATATATGAATTGTAGGAATATAAATAAAAACAAAAAAAATCCAACCTCCATTGCGCATCTGAGCAGATGTAAGTTCCAATAGTTGCAAACACTCCCGGTCCCATAGAACAAATGTAGATTCACATCCATCATGTATAACGTCAATCAGAATTGTACACCTATGGAAGTCAAATGAAAATTGAGAAATAAGAGTAGCAGTAAGTTAAGTAATTTTAAAGATAGAATAAGAAGCAAAACCTGAAAATTTTAGTCTCAGTATAGTGACCAGCACCACAAACATATGGCGGTTAATCTCCCTTAGAAACCCTTGACATGAATGGCATGCTTTGTAATACCAACCACCTGGAGCCGCCTTAGGTTTGTAGGTTGTAGCAACAGTGACACACTGAGTGACCTGAAATGGCATATATGCTTACAATTAAGTAAACAATTTTAAATTAAATGGAATAACAACGGTTACATGTTAAAATTGGACAAGTAGACAAAGGCTTACGGTCTTTAGTTTGACAATGTCATGGAGATGCAGTATTATAGCCTTATACATGAATTTGTCGTAAGGGATAAGTTGAGTACCATCAGATATTTGAGACATTTGGGACTGTGTAGTTACATTATGAGATGATCCATCTACCAAAGCAAGTTTTGGGATGCTAGGTAAAAAGGAAAACATAATAAATTAGAGAGAGTCAAAATGGAATTAGATTAATAGTTTTGAAAGTGGATGAACACAAACATATTTAAAAAGTGTTGAATCTCATGGAGATCATCATTGATGTGCAATTTAGTAACATTAAATGTGTTTTAAACACACAAAGGATATTTTCCTACATAAAATCAAAACAAAGACATAAGTGTGGTTGTTTGAAAAAAATAAAGCAACTCATGGAGAGACAATAAAAATCTGTAAATAATACAGACCTGCTTCTTTGATTTTGGCGAACTGCAAAACAATTATAGTTGGTACAGACAAATCCTTCCTAGAATTATTGTAATCATTAAATTGCACTGCATAACTCTCCCACAACATACAATTCACAATGTTGTTTCTAAAAAAAGGAAGTTGTTAGGTATGAGAATAGAAATAGAGTGTAGTAATGTATAAAGATTGTATTGTAATGCGAACATACCCTAAATCCTTGAGCACCAAATTGATCTTCTATTTTTTCTCCCATTGTGAATCTGGGTGTATCCAATTTCATCTACCATTCCTATGACATCTGAAAAAACATTGGTACATACAAAATGAATTTATTTTTAGTGAACCAACATACAAAATGAAATCAGCAAAAATACTAAAAATTAAACATATGAGTGCAGACCTATTAAAACATATGTCTTCCATTTTCCAGTTAGAATATCACCAAAAGGTGTGAAAATGAGGGGCTTACGAGGTATTTCATGTTTGTTTTTGTCACTTACAGAAGTCCCACAAGTGAAAGTCAAGAGATATTTATGCTCAGAAGGCTTCAACAACAGATCATTCAAGGATACTTGGAAGTTTTCTATAGTATAAGTGTTGTTGACACTTAAAACAGAATCATAAGTTTGTTTAAAAGCAGTAGGAACTTTACAGTGTATATCAGTTCCCTGAAAGCAAAAAGAAGCATATTTGTTTGCGAATAAGAATCGTACGTAAAGTTGATAGTGAAGGATATAAAATTGAAACATATAGAAGGTAAATCAACAAAAAAAATTAGAGTAAAGACCATAAAATGTGTTGCAGATTTTGTATTAGTGAGATGTAGAATAATTATCATGTAAACTAACTTAGTTATCCACCAGTTAAATCAGTAACAGAATTTTATAACGATCTACAATCGAAAAACTGTATAATCATTTGTAACAATACACAATGTTGTACCTCAAAATTTGCCCTCTCATTTTATCAACATTTCTCATCACAAGGCTCTTTGAACTCAAGATCAAGCTAGGGTTTGCTCTGCTCAAGACATCTCCTTGCACTGTTGACCTAAATTAGGGTTTGAGTTTGCACAATAAATTTTGGACTTCTAATGCTCAAAGTGACTTTCATACTTCATGTTGGACTTATAAGATTGTCCATACCAAGTTTCAAGTCTTGAATCAAATTTTTGCCCAGTCAATTGGACAGTTGACCTAGAAATCATGTATTGGGAAAAAAGTCAACTGTGGTCAATTTACAGTCAAACCTCATAGATTTTGACCCACATCAACCTTATAAACTCATATGAACCATTTGATCAAGTTTGGACCACAACTCCACAAGAAATTTGATCAGATCACCAAAAGGGCAAAATAGTCATTTTTAGGGTTTTGACTGCACAAGGGCAATTTCTGATTTTTGACCTAGCCAATGGCAAATTGAGTTCAAGCATGAATTCAAGGACTCAATGCCATCATCTTGACCTATTCACAAGGTTCAAAAGATCTCAATTGCATTGGATTGACAGATGAATTTTTCAGTCAACTGATCAAATTTTGACTGTACACTAAAAAGTCAAACTTTGACTTTTTGGTCAAAATCAAGTGCCAAGGGTCATTTTTCATCAAGATGTGTCAAAACATGAAACTTGTTCATCAAGAAACCTAATTTTGCAAATTAGGGTTTAAAATTGAAAATTTTCATAACTTAGAATTTTTCTAAGTTATGAAATTTTCTTATTTTTTCCCAACTTTGCCCAACATTTTCACCATGATGCAATTGGATTCAAACAAAACTTCCAACATGAAAGTTGTAGTCCTCCACAAAGTCTACAACTCTTACTCATAAAGTTTTCCCAAAAGAATCTTGGATCTCAAGTTATGATTTTTGGAACAAGGGTCCATGAAACTTTTAACTTAGTGAAATTTTGCCCTAATTTAGGCAGAATTTTGACCCATCTTCATGACCATTTTTCACATAGTTCCACTTGGAATATCAAATTGCATTTCAAAGATGGATTGTAGAGCATGTTACAATATTTCTAAAAAGTCCAAGAAATCCCAAAAGTCATTTGTGGTTAGGGAGAATCGAATGCTTGAAGTTGGCAAAAACTCACTTTTTATCCATGGCATGTTCATAGTGATACAAGTTGCAAACTCTAATCAACTTGCTTTGTACTTGATTACAGGTCTCAAAACCATTCCATACTCAATAATTAAATTCAAATCCATTGGTCTAAGGCTTTGTTTTGGTCATTAGAGGATTATACATTAGATTAATCCAAAAATGGTAAAAGGTACATTACCATTTTTGCTTAAATCTTGCTTTATGTCAAAACTGCATCCTTGAGCATTGAGCCATATCTTGTGCATCAAATCAAATCCACAAACTTGAGAGGCCAAGGGCATAGTGTGCAAGCTGATAGATAGCCTGTACAGGCTGGTCTTACATCACTTCTCATTTTTTGCTTCATAACCAAGAAACATATCAAATACACTACATCTTGCACATCAGAAGAAACCAACTTTTGCAAGCACTTGAGACAAGTTTCTCACATCTCCTTGAGCCAGAAACACGAGCCTTTGAGCCCTCAAACCTCCCATAGCACAAAATCATCTTCATTTGGCAAAACAGGGCACTCCCTGCAGTTTGATTTACATAGCACAGATCCCTCGTGCGTTTTGCCTCAAACTGGTTCAAACACCTTCCTTATAACCTATCCAAGCTATCCCAACCCTTAAACACTGACTGTAACTCCATTTACAAGGTTTGCTATTTTTGATTTCAGCTTGTGTAGGTTGAGTTCTACAGGCTTGTTCAAGCACATTCAAGGAAAGTTAGGCATTGGGGAGGGTCAGAGGAAGTTCAAGCAAGCTCCCAAACATCTCAAGTCTCACTAAAAAGCGCCACATTGCCATACACGAAGTCAACTGAAATAGGTTTTTGTCAACTTCCTATCTCTCTATTTAGGAATAATCAGGCTTAGGTTTGTGAATAAAAAATGTAGTATTCATAGCCATGAAGCTGTACATATGCTCAGTTTTCATTTTAGTTAAGCATGCTAAGAGAATTTGATCCATGAACTTTCTGAAAAAATTAGGTTAGGATTTAGGGCCAGAGAAATTCTCTCTGGTCTTTGAGAGTTAGAACGAGTTGTTTACATGGTTGGATTCGTCTTGAAAAATACTACAACTTTGATGTTTTGAGTTTTTGCATTAGAGCACGTATGCAGGATCTGGAGATTTGTACAGGGCGCGTGTTTTGTTTGAGACAAAGGTTGAAAATGAAGTCGGTTGGGCTGGGCTTGGTCCTGGCTCACTATTGACACCCCCTTTTACTGATTGCGCCCCCTGGCCCAATTTCTCTACATTTTTATATTTTTTGTATTTATTTTCATTTCTGATTTTATTTTATATTTTCTAAACATAAAAAATACCCAAAAATATTTTCATAAATTTTCACATTTTTTTATATTATTTTATCGTTTTTTTTAGACATGAAAATAATTATTAAGTAGAATATACTTTTATTTTATTTAATAAAAACTCATAAACCTTATAGAAATATTATATATTTTATTTTTATTATTCATACCTATAAAATAATATTTTTCTCACATACTATTATTTTTCTAAATATTTGTGTATATTTATATTTTATTTTTTGTATATAAAATAATTAATATAATATATATTATCTTAAAACAAAAAAAACTAGAGTTTCCACCCTTATTAAAAATAATAATTTTTTTTAATATATTTTTTTTTACACTTGAATATATTTTTATTTTTATTTTGCATAAATAAATAATATTAATAAATATACTTCCTTAAAGAAAATTAGGGTTTTTTACCCTTAATTAATAAAATAAAAAATAATCTTTTTATTTCTTTCTTTTTACACTAAACATTTTTTACATACATAAAAAATAAACATAAACATTTTTGCATATTCATAATATTTTGTATATTTATTTAATTTGTTTATTTAAATATTATTTATGCCATTCATTCAATTTGGATGTAATAGTAAAATTAGGATTTTAATTTCTTGTCAAATAATCCCCATTCAAAAATTGTATCCCCCTCCCCATAATCATGTTATAATAGTGGTAGATTTATTTTACGCATTTACGCTTTCAATTATGCCATGATTAGAGATTAGGGTTTGTATGCCAACAATCCAAAAATTAAACAAATAGCTTGACTAATACAAAGACAAAAAGCATGTAAATTGACAACATAATGCACACTTGCACCCCTAGGGTTACATCCACTTGTTGCCTTAAAAATGGGCCATGTTATGCATGTTGAGTATTTTGGCAACACAAAAACAAAACAAAAGATCATAGTCCCTCGATGACGCTATCTTGGTTGCCTACACAAAATGATCTAGTCCCTTGGAAAATTTTCTAAAAATACTTAACACAATTGCTATCATGGTCTATACGATGACCCACGCCTGTCCCGTTTAACATCCAAATACAAGGTTGTTTACCAATTGCAATGGTAAAACAACACTGTCAAAAGGGTTAAAAACGTATAGAAAATATCTTTGAGTAAAATAGGGTAGACAACTCTTAGTTACTTGATCAAAACTTGCAAAAACATCCTTGTTATTTTCAAACACACCTCACAACACAATTTCAAAACATTTCCCAAATCAAACTTTCAAACATTGAAAAATCTTTTCAAAAGACAAACACCTTTGTATATATTGAAACAAGAATCATTACAAAGGTTGCCACAACGATGGCCTCTTTTCAAAACATTTTCAAAACCACACACACAAAGCACCATTTCAAACAATTGGAAAAGAAAAGCAAGTGATCTAAACAAGTAACTAAGAGCCCATGGATAGCCATGGATGAAAAGGGTGCTTGCACCTTCCCTTTTCATAATCTACCCCCCGAACCCAAGAAAACATCTCAAAGGTCTTTCCTGTGCTTTTTGACCTTTCCTTTGGATAAAATAAAAAGTCGGTGGCGGCTCTTGCTAAACCGAAACATTTGCGAACACAAACGCAAAACCTCAAGTCAGTTCTCCCACCGTATCACACACAACATCATTGAAGTTTTGTTTTAAAAGACCTAAAACTATGACTTTGCTGCAAAAAAAACTCGGATATATGCAGTATCATAATGAAGAGTAACCTACAAACTAACAGTGTGTAAGACAAGGAAAAACATTTGCAATATCATGTCAAAAAAACCCTACAAACCAAAAGTTACATCTTTATGAAGTAGTATCATGTTAAAAAAACCCTAAACTGGCTTCTTTTCAAACCGTAAAAGTACAAAAGAAATTAGAAAAAAACCCAAAACCACAAACTTACTTCTTTATCAACCAGTATCATCTCAAAGTGTTCTTTACTCTTGGAGACAACTGTCCATTTATGATGAATTCTGACCGGTATCTTCCAGAGCTCCTTCGATTCATTGATGTCCTTCACATTTTCAAAAGGTCTTTCCATGTGGAGTTGGAAACCAGATGAAGAGTTTGGAAAGTTGAGGAACGGGAAGAGAGAAATGTAAGCAAAACGAAGTTAACTTAAAGAATAAGAAGATAGATAATTAAGGCAAAAATGAAATGATGGGGACAATACCTTAGTTAGTGTGTTTGAATCCATTTGTGCATGTGTAATATGGTGGGAGAACTGACTTAGTGTTTTGTGTTTTATTGCAATTGCTGCAGATAGCAAGAGTCGCCATCAACTTTTCTTTTATCCAATAAGGAAAGGGTCAAAAGAAAAGGAAATACCTTTGAGATATTTTCTTGAGTTCAGAGGGTAGATTATGAAAAGGGAATATGTTAGCCCCCTTTTCATCCATAGTTATCTATGGGATCTTAGTTGCTTGTTATATCACTTTTGAAATTGCTTTGTTTGAAATGGGTTTGTGGTGGGTTTTGAAAGTATTTTTGAAAAGCACCTTCATTTAGGAAAACTTTCTAATGATTCTCGTCTCTATAAGAATGCATACAAAGTGTTGGACTTTTGAAAATATTTCATGTTTTTTGAAAGTTTTTGGTGTATTTGAAAAGATATTTTTGAAGATGGATTGTGAGCAAGCAACTAAGAACGTTCTACCTACTCAAAAGTCTTTTGTCCATTTCTCTCTTCCTTTGATATTATTATCTCACTGTTGATTGATAAGTAACCCTATCTTTGGATGTAAAGGGTCTGACATGGGTCATCGTATAGTCATGGATAGCAATGTTGTGAGATATCTTTGTATTTTTCTTAAGGGAATAAGATCATTTGTAAGGCAACATTCGTAGCGTCATCGAGAGACTATGATCTTGTATTTTTGATTTTTTTCTAAGATGTATCACATGCATATCATGACCATTTTCTCAAGGCAACAAGTGGAGTTAAACCCTAGAGGTGTAAGTGTGCAAGTGTTTATCTTTCATGCTTGATTTATCTTGGATTAGGATTTTCTAAGTATTGGTTTTATCTTTCCATGCAAACCATAATTACTAACATTATATTGAAAGCGATAAATTGCGAAAAATAAATATCCTACGCTATTACATCATTAGGGTATGGGGTATACAAATTTAAAAATGGGGATTGCAAGAAATTAAATCCTAATTATCTACTACAACCATATTTAATTTGAATAAATATACAAGAAATGAAATGAATATAATGTACAAGTATGAATGGATAAGGAGTGAATTTTGTTTGGTTTTTTGTTAAAGAAAAAGGTTTAGATCTAACCTAATTAATTAAAAGAAAATAATTTAAATAAAAATAAGAAAATTCAATTAAGTTAATTAGAAAAGAAATCTTTTTTAGGGTTTTGTTTGTGAAGAAGTTTTTAATTAAATTAAACTAGTATGAAAATTAATTAATTAATTAAAAATTTGAAGTTTGTAAATTAATTTTAATTAAAATAAAATAAACTAAACCTAAGTATAATTATTAGTTAATTTTGAGTTGGTTATTTTTTCTATAGATTGTTATCATAATCTACCGCAACCTCTCTTTACATGATAAGATCCAATCTTGCAAGAAAAATCATCAAAAGATGAAAAGGGTTTCAAGTCATTTTTGACACTCTTTGAGCTAGGGTTTATTGACTTCTAAGGAACATATGTCGATCATATTTTAAGATTTTTGATTGACTTTAAATCCATGATTCTTTTTAAAGGGTCCTTAACAAGCTCTCTTCAGGGATATAAGGAAAATTTTGAATGGAAGATCACTAATGGTTGAGGAAGATTACAAGTCTCCTTGGAAAACCTTTGAATCTTAGGGTTTGACTTCAAATGATCATAACTTGATCAATTTTTATCTCCTTGAGCCTATTATTTTTCCATAATAATCTTTAGCTGGATAACGAATCAGCATAAATCTGAGGAGAGGAGAGTTTACTGGTATATTATTCGGATTTCAACTTTTACAGCAACTCTTTGGGGACAGTGTCAACTCTATTGGGGAAGAGGAGTTTTGTCAGTGATTTGTAGTAGTCTGAGGAATAGACTCAAGCTGGGGAGATTGTAGTTCGTTGGAGAAATAAACCTTGTTGAGAAAAATATTTTGGAGACTTTACTGGGGAAACAGATTCTTCTAGGGAAGAACTTTCGCAAGGTTTCTCTTTCAGTTTCGGAAGGCCGAACTCAGCTGGGGAAGATAATTTCCAAGAGATATGCTGATTGGAACTCCGAAAAGAAATTGTGGAGAACGTATGAATTTACTATGTGCGGATTTATGGATAGAATGAGTGTTACCCTGACTCCTTGAGTAAGTACTTATTCTTGTTCTTATGTGTATATTTGTTAACAGTTAATCATGTTCATATGCATATCTTCATTCAATTTTAGTCATTTGACATTTTTGCAATCAAACCAGAAAAACAAAAAGTTTGCACTTCAAAGTATATTTGTATTGATAATTTGCCTATAAACAAATGTTTTTGTACAGAGAGACAGAAATCCTAGTAAGAGGAAGTCGTCGAAAAATGAAAATAATGCAAAGTGAAAACAAAAATGTATAGCCATGTGGAAGTGATATCATTGGGTTTCAACTCTGCTATTGCCCCTATGTCTTCGAACATACCATCCCTTACCGTCGGAAGAAGTTGATTGAACTGATCTTGTACCATTTGAACTTCTGACCTTGGTAATAAAGCTGGCTTTAGTGATCCAATGGGACATAGTCATACGCTTTAATCCTTAAATTTTTCCTGGACCTCCCTTTCGGATTTTTAGTCCACCGGGATACCCTTTTGTGCCCAAGTCGCCCTTTCAGGTTTTCAATTTGCTGGGTGTACAATCTTTTGTATATATCCCTAATTTTTGCCCGAACCCTTTTGGTTCGCCGGGATTCCCTTATTTTTTCCTAGGTATGTCAACCTAGCGGGTTGTTCTTTATGTGTAGTATTTTTTGACTATGTCCGCGTTCACAGGGTGCGGGGAATATTCACTGTCTATAGTGGTTAGCACCATAGCTCCGCCTGAGAATACTTTCTTAACAACAAATGACCCTTCATAAGTGGGAGTCCATTTTCCCCTGGGATCTCCTTGTGGTAAAATGATGCACTTTATTACCAAGTCGTCATCCTGGTACACTCGATGTTTGATCTTTTTGTTGAATGGCTTGATCATACGCTTTTGATACATTTGACCATAACAGACAGCAACCAGTCTCTTTTCATCAATAAAATTCAACTGATCCAATCTAGTCAGAATCCATTTGACTTCGCCTAAGTCTGCTTCTTTCATAATCCTTAAAGAAGGAATCTGAACTTCGACCAGCATGACGGCTTCCATGCCATATACCAAAGATAATGGGGTTGCCCCAGTTGATATTCGTGTCGAGGTACGGTAGCCATGAAGAGAAAATGGCAGCATTTCATGCCAGTCTTTATAGGTCACCACCATCTTTTTCACAATATTCTTTATATTTTTGTTGGCAGCTTCCACTGTGTCATTCATCTTAGGTCTGTATGGAGAAGAGCTGTGATGCTTAATCTTGAACTGCATGCAGAGTTCAGTAATGATAGCATTGTTGAGGTTGATACCATTGTCAGTGATAATCCTCTCAGGGATGTCGTATTGATAGATGAGGTTATGCTTGATAAACTGGGCTACAACATTCTTGGTAACTGAGGCAAATGAAGCTGCTTCGACCCATTTGGTGAAGTAATCAATGGCGACGAGGATGAAACAATGTCCATTAGAGACAGTGAGCTTGATTTCCCTAATCATGTCAATACCCCACATTGCAAATGGCCAAGGAGAAATTATGACATTTAAAGGTATTGGAGGCACATGAACCTTATCAGCATAGATCTGGCACTTATGGCAAGTCCTCAAGTGGTGGTGACAATCAGTTTCCATAGTCAACTAACAGTAATCAGCCCTCAGAATCTTCTTGGCCATAGTGTGTCCATTGGAATGAGTTTCGAAGATACCTGTAATATGGTGGGAGAACTAAATTGAGTGTTTTGCGTTTTATCGCAATTGTTGCGGATAGCAAGAGTCGCCACCGACTTTTCTTTTATCCAATAAAGGAAAGGGTGAAAAGAACAAGAAAGACCTTTTTGAGATATTTTCTTGAGTTCGGGGGGTAGGTTATGAAAAAGGAAGGTGTTAGCACCCTTTTCATACGTAATTATCTACAGGCTCTTAGTTGCTAGCTCACTTTGAAATTCTTTGTTTGAAATGTGTTTGTGATTGGTTTTGAAAGTATTTTTGAAAAGTGCCTTCATTTAGGAGAACTTTGTAATGATTCTCGTCTCTATAAGAATGCATACAAAGTGTTGACTTTGAAAAATATTTCATTTGAAAGTGTTGGTGTGTTTTTGAAAGATGTTTTGGAAATGGTTATGAGCAAGCAACTATGAATGTTCTACCTACTCAAAAAGCCTTTGTTCATTTCCTTCTCCTTTAGATATTTCTATCTTACCATTTATTGATAAAAAGCCCTATCATTGGATGTGAAAGGACGGACGTGGGTCGTCGTACAGTCATAGAAGGAAACATTGTAGGATACCTTAACAATTTGTCATAAGGGTCTAAGATCGTTTACCGAAGGCAACAACAAAGGGTCATTGAGGGACTACGATCTTGTATTTGAGGGTCTTTGCTAAAGTATCCCACGTTCAAGGGACATGACTGTTTTATTCGAGGCAACAAGTGTGGCTAACCCTATAGGTGCAAGTGTGTAAAGTGTTTGTTTTCATGCATTTTTGTCTTGAGATTAGGGTTCTCTATTGTTTGATTTTGAGTCTTGCCATACACACCCTAATTACTAGCAATTGTATTGAAAGCGATAAATTGCTGAAATTTAAAGTTCTACGCTATTACATCTTTTTTGGGGATGGAGGATATAAATTTACAAATGAGGAATGAAAGCAATTAAAACCTAATTACTATTACAACCATAGAATAATGAATAACAATAAAAATATAGAGAAATATAAAGATAATGTAAAAAAAAATAAAAAATTGTTTTAAAAAAACTTTTATGTATTGATACATATCATTCCTTGCTCCTGGAAGTAAAAAATAACTTAGTATGAGTCGACACATAAGGGTTTGTATCGACTCATACTAATTTGTATCGACTCATACTCATTTCTTGCTCCTGGAAGTCAAAAACAACTCAGTATGAGTTGACATATAATGGTTTGTATCGACTCATTTCTATTTTGTATCGACACATACGCGCTTTGTATTGACTCATAACCCATTTTATACATAATATATGTCGACTCATAGTGATATGCATCGACTCATACTACTGTTTTTTACTTCTAACATTGTTCTGCTACATGTAAAAGTCAATTCTCAACACATGGTTAGTGAAAATGAAAAGCAAGCATATGGTTAGCTTCAAGGAAATGATATCTACATTTTATCTTCACAAATGAACCACTAATGATATTTGTATGAAGAGTTCAAAGTCAAGAAAACTTACCTTGAAACTGAAATTTGTGTTTTGATTTTGAGTTGGAGAAGTCAAGTTCCAGGTGGCTGTATTTGAGTTTTGAGTATTGGAGAAGTCAACATGTATTTGAGTTTTGAGTATTGGAGAAGTCAATAATCGTGAGAAATGTTTTGAGCCATGAAATCAGGTCAACATGTTATATTTGAATCCTTGAGATTGTAATTTAAGCCATTAGATCATGTATTAAGTCAAAAGTCAAAAATCAGTCATTCTTAGTAAAAACCCTAATTTTGACCATTTTGCCCTTTTGATGATTTGAACATTTTTATTGAGGAATTATGATTCAAACTTGATCAATTGATGCATATGACTTCAAAATTTTGATATTGGTCAAAAATCTTAAAGTTTTGCTCTAAGTTGACCACAATTGACTTTTCATCCAATACAACTGATTTTTAGTCATCTGGTCAATTGACTGAGCAAACTTGAACTGCAAGACTTGAAACTTGACATGAGCAATCTTTAAAGTCCATAATGACCCATGAAATTCATATGAGACATTAAAAGTCCAATTGTCCTTGTGAAAACTCAAACCCATAATTTGAGGCATCAGTGTTGAGGAGATGTCTTGACCTAGTCAATACTTGTGCAAGGTTGAGCTTTTAAAGATATTTGTGGGGAATGTCTTGAGAAAAGAGAGGGAAAATTTTGGGGTACAAAAGCTGCCCCTGTTCAATCTTCTTAGACATTAAGAGTTAGATTGAAGAGTACGCCATTCGTGACTTGAATGGGGAAGATGATTGAACACTAAAGTGCCCAGAAATTTGCACTCGACTATGTGTTAGTTTATTGTGTCAGGAATAGGCTTAACAGATGCCATTTAGAGAGGTGATAAAGAGTTGTCCGAGATGGGCTTATAGATGTCATCCAAGGTGACAGTTGATAGAGATTGGAAGAAGCATCAGAATAAATCTTTGGTCGATTTATACTGAAACAATAAATGTCTTTTTCCTGTTTTTAACTGGAAGAGATAAATCTAACCAGAAGAGGTATGTTGTTTGGTGACTTCACTGGGGAAATAATCCTAACCAGAAGAGTTATGTCGTTTTCCTATCTTTAACTGGAAGAAGTGAATCTAACCAGAAGAGGTCTTCGTCTTCCTTTCTTTAATCTGGAAGAAATAAATCTAACCAGATGAGGTCTTCGTTCGCCTGTATTTAATTTGGAGGAAATAAATCTAACCAGAAGAGGTCTTCATTACCCTGTCTTTAATATGGAAGAAATAAATCTAACCAGAAGAGGTATTCGTCTGCCTGTCTTTAATCTGGAAGAAATAAATCTAACCAGAAGAGGTCTTCGTCTGCCTGTCTTTAATTTGGAAGAAATAAATCTAACCAGAAGAGGTCTTCAATTTTGTTGATTGATTTTTCCTGCAAGGAAGAGGGTTAGTTGCATGCAGATGTATACATGGCGTAATGATATTCTTAAAATAAATGAAATTATGATGTATGCATTTGTCATGTATGTGCCATGATGTATGGATGTGAAACATTGAATTGCATCTCTTTCTAGAAAATAAATCCTTGACAAATTGTTGGGGGAGTATTGGGAAGCTGAATCTCGAACTACCGTTGGAGATGAAGAGTATGTGTATCTTCAACTTTATTTAAAATCTTTCCGTTAGGATTCCTGTTTTGTTGTTTGAGGAGAAATCCGGTGGGGAACATTGACTTTGGCTCTTTGCTTGTGGAAACTCTGCGGGGAATGTTGATTTCTGTTTGGGGGATAGAGTTTAGGAGTTTTAGTTGTCCATTTCTCTACTGGGGAGTCACTTCTTAACTGGGGAGGATAAAATTTAGTTGTTATCTGGTCAAAATCCAGGCTTCGCAACAACTTGCTGGGGAAGATGAAATTAACTATTATCTGGTCGGATTCCAGGCTTCACAGAAAATTGAATTTAACTGTTATCTAGTCGGATTCCAGGCTTCGCAACAACTTAGATGAAATTAACTGTTATCTGGTCAGATTCCAAGCTTCGCAGAAAATTGAAGTTAAACTATTATCTGGTCGGAATCCATGCTTCGAAGCAACTTAGATGAAATTAACTATTATCTGGTCGGATTCCAGGCTTCGCAGAAAATTGAAGTTAAACTGTTATCTGGTCGGATTCCAGGCTTCGCAGCAACTTAGATGAAATTAACTATTATCTGGTCGGATGCTAGGCTTCGCAGAAAATTGAAGTTAAACTGTTATCTGGTCGGATTTCAGGCTTCATAACAACTTAGATGAAATTAACTGTTATTTGGTCGGATACCAGGCTTCACAGAAAATTGAAGTTAAACTGTTATCTGGTCGGATTCCAGGCTTTGCGGAAACTTAGATGAAATTAACTGTTATCTGGTCGGATTCCGGGCTTCACGGAAAATTGAAGTTAACTGTTATCTAGTCGGATTCCAGGCTTCGCAATAACTTAGATGAAATTAACTGTTATCTGGTCGAACTCTAGGCTTCATAGAAAATTTAAGTTAAACTGTTATCTGTTCGGATTCTAGGCTTCACAGCAACTTATATTAAATTAGCTGTTATCTGGCCGGATTCTAGGATTCACAGAAAATTGAAGTTAACTATTATCTGGTTGGATTCCAGGCTTCGAAGCAACTTAGATGAAATTAACTGTTATCTGGTCAGATTCCAGGCTTCGCAGAAAATTGAAGTTAACTGTTATCTGGTAAGATTCCAGGCTTTGCAGTAACTTAGATGAAATTAACTATTATTTGGTCGGATTCCAGGCTTCGCAGAAAATTGAAGTTAACTGTTATCTGGTCGGATTCCAAGCTTCGCAACAACTTAGATAAAATTAACTGTTATCTGGTCGGATTCCAGGCTTCGCTAAAAATTAAAGTTAACTGTTATCTGGTCAGATTTCAGGCTTCGCAGTAACTTAGATGAAATTAATTGTTATCAGGTCGGATTCCAGGCTTCGTAGAAAATTGAAGTTAACTATTATCTGGTCGGATTCCATGCTTCATAATAACTTAGATGAAATTAACTGTTATCTGGTCGGATTCCAGGCTTCACAGTAAATTGAACTTAACTGTCATCTTGTCGAATTCCAGGCTTCGCAACAACTTAGATGAAATTAACTGTTATCTGGTCGGATTCTAGGCTTCGTAGAAAATTGAAGTTAACTGTTATCTGGTCAGATTCCAGGCTTCTCATCAACTTAGATTAAATTAACTGTTATCTAGTCGGATTCTAAGCTTCATAAAAAATTGAATTTAAACTATTATCTGGTCGGATTCCAGGCTTCGCAATAACTTAGATGAAATTAACTATTATCTGGTCGGGTTCCAGGCTTCACAAAAAATTGAAGTTAATCTGTTATATGGTCATATTCCAAGCTTCACAACAACTTAGATAAAATTAACTGTTATCTAGTCGGATTCTAGGCTTCATAGAAAATTGAAGTTAAACAGTTATCTGGTCGAATTCCAGGCTTCACAGCAACTTAGATGAAATTAACTGTTATCTTGTCGAATTCCAGGTTCGCAGAAAATTGAAGTTAAATTGTTATCTGGTCGAATTCCAGGCTTCACATCAACTTAGATAAAATTAACTGTTATCTGGTCGGATTCTAGGCTTCACAGAAAATTGAAGTTAAACTATTATATTGTCAGATTCCAGGCTTCGCAGCAACTTACTGAATTTAACTGTTATCTGGTCGGATTCCAGGATTTGCAGCAAATTTTTGGGATGAATGAAATTAATTGTTATCTGGTCGGATTCCATACTTTGTGTGATCGGTGGATCTGGAACTGACTGTTTAAAGCTGGTTTCGCGAAATGTCGCGGTAAGCAAGAGTCGCCACCGTCTTTTATTTTCTCCAAATGGAAAGGACAAAAGCACAGAAAAATTCCTTTAAAGAGATTGCTCTCGGTTCGGGAGGTAGGTTATAGAAAGGGAAGGTGTTAGCACCCTTTCTATCCATGGTTATCCATGGGCTCTTAGATACTTGCTCATTGTGTTTTCAAAATGTTTGCTTTTCAAAGTGTGAGTGGGTTTTGAAAAAGTTTCGTTTGAAAAATTTCTAAGTAACTCTTGTATCTGTCCTCAAGAGTGTATGAAAAATTTGTTTGAAAACTTTTAGAAAGTGTAGGTGTGAAAAGTATTTTGTTTGTTTTTGAAAAGAGCAAGTATCTATGAGAATCTACCTACCCTAAGGAATTCTTCTGTGTAAGTGTCCTTAAAGTAGTGCCATCCCACCATTGAGAGGTAGGTAGCACCACCGTTGGAGGTGTTCGGGTCAATTCGAGGGTTAGGGACAGTGTGGTCACTGAGCAATAGTAAGATACCTTAGAAGCTACCCTTATGTCATTGATCTTTTTATTCCGAGGCAACTTGTTTCGAGGCAACCTATTCGAGGCAACTAGATCAATGGAACATAAGGACTCACTAAGACGTCCTGTACTCAACGACCACGTTTCGAGGGGCAAGGCAACAGGGTGATCACCAGAGCAACAGTAGGATACCTTAGAAGCTACCCTTATGCCATTGATCTTTTATTCCGAGGCGACCGTTCCGAGGCAACTTATTCGAGGCAACTAGATCAATGGAACACAAGGACTCACTAAGACGTCCTATACTTGATGACCACCTTTCGAGGGGCAAGGCAACAGTGAGGCGTACCCTAGGGGTGGTGTGTGAATTGTGTGTCATTTTCAGTTTATTGTTTGTCTTGTCATGCATTGGTGATCTACGTTTCGATTTTATTTTTGGGCATTCATTCTTTCATGTTATTGTTTAACAGTTAAAAGTGCTAAAATTTAAAGTGCGGAAAGGATAAAGGTCCTACGCTATTACAAGGGCGCGGGTCTACAACGCCAAATTAATCTAGACCCGATTTAAAATAAATTGCAGAAAATAAATGTCTAATAGCTATTACATGGCTTTGGAACAAATACATTATATTCACAAAAGAAATAAATAAAACGCGCGAACAAAAACATAATCGAATGCGAGAGCGTTGAACCCTTTGAAGGAATTAAGATAATTAAGTTAAAATAATTAAATTAAATAAATAAAAAAAGAACTTATTTTTATGTTTTTTGTATTTATGACATTAAAGAAAATTAAATTAATTAAAAGTCAATTAATTAATTCTAATTCTAATTGTTTTTAATTTATTAAAGAAAATGCATTAAAAGTTAAAACCTAGAATTAAAACTAATTAATTATAAAATTTATTTACAAAATTAATGGTTAATGGTACTTATGATGAAAATATTTAATTAATTAAAAAAAGGTAAAAAAGTGCTAAAAGTCTATTTTTTTATTATTTTTGGTTTATTGTGAAATAAAATTAAATTATAACCTAAAATTAAATCTAAATTAATTAAGGGATTTATTTACAAAATTAATACTAAAATAAAATTATTATTTATTTTTTTGTCTTTTCTGATTTTTTTGTGTTTTTGATTTTATGTTGATTAAAAAAAAGAAATAAAAATAGTCAAAATAAGTATAAGAAAAACGACGGAAACAGGCAGCAAATAAAAAAAAGCATAATTCTGGAGGCCTGGGAAGCTTCGATCCAGAGAAGGTGTCTCCTTCGATCTGGGATGCTATACCTGCAAAAGTATGTTAGCAAAATAAACTCAGGGCCTGGTATCGAACCCCAGGCCCTTCGATCCTACGTGCGCTGAGTCTTTTCAGGATAAATCTGCAGCAAATGTTAGCAAACGAAGAACATGACCTGGGGCCAAACCCAGGCCCTTTGATCCTGTCTAGGATAGTAAATTGAAGGTAACAACAAGCACGAATGTGTAATGCAAATACAAGGTTGGACAGTTTACCCTCTCTTACCAGTAGATTGGACCTTCGATTTGGGCGCTTCCTGAATGTAGGCAGGCACCTTCGATCTGGGCTTCTGGGCTTGGCTACTTTTGCTGAAGGGTGGCTTTGCTTGGAAAATTCTGGCAACCTTTGATGGATTTTGTGGGCAGCCTCTCTCCAATGTTTCTTTCGTTCTCCTGTTGTGTGTTTTTTCGTCCGTTGTAATGTGCCACTGGCCCTTGTATTTATAGGAGTGTGAGGGTCTTGTAACGGTAAGAGACAGCCATTTAACCAGGCCTTTAATGCCATGAGACAAGAATCAGACACATTAAAAGTTTTCCTTTTTTGAAATATGCATGTCTCTTGAATGAACCTGGACACTTTCACTTGTACATGTCTTATGCAATGTGTATGAATGAAAATTATGGCCAATAATGCCTTGCATTGATGTTTAGGATTTGGCATAAACCACCATTATCACACTTTCCACTTTTGATTCAAATTTGAATTTTTGCCTTGTTTAAGCCTTAGCACGAAAAATGGTAGGCACATAATGATGCTTCAAGGTTAATCAAAGCAAAATATCCCTTTAAATTAATTTTTTTGAATTTCTTTTGATTTTAAAAGATTTAAAATTAATTAAATCCAATAAAATCAATAAAAAATGAAAAAATTAATAAAAAAAATCTGAAATAAAAGATGGGACACGTGGGAAGCATGGCCAAGTCAATTCAAGTGGAAAAAGTGGGCCACTTTTGTCAAAAATGGGATTTCAAGGATAAATGATTTTGGCCATTTCACAAAAATTTCCCAAATTCTCCAATGCATAACTTGCTCAATTTTTAAGCTTTGCTCATGTTCTTGGACATTTTAGAAAGGTCTTTGAGTCCTCTAA
This sequence comes from Vicia faba, assembly GCA_948472305.1. Classification (NCBI taxonomy): domain Eukaryota; kingdom Viridiplantae; phylum Streptophyta; class Magnoliopsida; order Fabales; family Fabaceae; genus Vicia; species Vicia faba. Next base: position 631,142,616 of record OX451741.1, on the reverse strand, counting down.
CCAATTCCTTTGGTCCCATGTCATTTTGATTTACCAATCTCAAGTTATGGCCTTTGACTTAAAGTCTCTTTTTGTTGACTTTTGAAAATGACCTATAATGTTAAAATTGATAACTTTTTGTGAGAGCATTTCTTGGACTTGAAGTATGAAGATTAGTTGTAGGAAATGTCTTTCTCTTCAAAATGAGCTTTGGATGGAATTTTTCTGATAATCCATGTGAAAGTTATGCACTGGTCAATTTCAGTTGACTTTTTCAGCTGTCCAAATAAGGAAACTTTTGCATCTTGATGATTTCTGGGCCAAATTTTGAGAATCATGATCAAGCATTGATCAAATGATGTTTGTGGCTTCAAAATGATATGTTGACCAAAAATTTGAACTTTTGACTGTCAAATGACCATTTTGCCCCTACATTTGACTGTAGTGCAATTTAGGGTTTTGACTGTGCAATTTTGAGCTGAATGCCTTGAAACTTGATATGAAGATGCTTGACCACATTTGTAGGCATGTGAGGCTTGATTGGGCCTTTGAAAACTTCAACTCCTTGATCAGAACACAAACCCTAGTTTTGACTGCTTAGGAGGTTCTTGCACTGTGCAACCCTTGGGGAACTTTGCAGCTTGACTTGGCAATTTCTTGAAGAATATGGGAGGGCAAATTTTGGGGTACAACAGTTGCCCCTGTTCAATCTTCTTAGACCTGAGGATGCAGATTGGCTGACGTGCCTTTCGTAATCCGAGGGTGGAAGATGATTGAACACTAGAGTGCCCAGAAATTTGCGCTCACATAGTAGCAGTGGGATGATGAGAATGGGCTTATGGATGCCATCTAGAGGTTGATGAATAGGATAATGGGCTTATAGATGCCATCTGGATGTTGATCGCGTAAGAGATTCCTTAGCGATAACTTGCGTACCTGCAAAACAGAGAATGATTACCTGACACGTTGCAGGAGTTGGTTTTCAGCTGCTTGGCATAGATGTGTCCTGACTGGTTACAGGAGCTGAGTCTGGAGCTTCAAACGGTGATGAAGTTGTCTCTACTGACAGGTTGTTTCCAAGGACGGGTGGTCTTTAACGACAGGTGTCTATAGCGACTAGTGTCTATAACGACGAGTGTCTAGGACGACGAGTGTCTATAACGACGAGTGTCTATGACGACGAGGGTCTATAACGACGAAGAGTGTCTATAACGACGAGTGTCTATAACGACGAGTGTCTAGGACGACGAGTGTCTATAACGACGAATAGTGTCTATAACGACGAGTGTCTATAACGACGAGTGTCTATAACGACGAGTGTCTATAACGACGAAGAGTGTCTATAACGACGAGTGTCTATAATGACGAGTGTCTAGGACGACGAGTGTCTATAACGACGAAGAGTGTCTATAACGACGAGTGTCTATAACGACGAGTGTCTAGGACGACGAGTGTCTATAACGACGAATAGTGTCTATAACGACGAGTGTCTATAACGACGAGTGTCTATAACGACGAGTGTCTATAACGACGAGTGTCTATAACGACGAAGAGTGTCTATAACGACGAGTGTCTATAACGACGAGTGTCTAGGACGACGAGTGTCTATAACGACGAAGAGTGTCTATAACGACGAGTGTCTATAACGACGAGTGTCTAGGACGACGAGTGTCTATAACGATGAAGAGTGTCTATAACGACGAGTGTCTATAACGACGAGTGTCTAGGACGACGAGTGTCTATACCGACAAGTGTCTATAACGACGAGTGTCTAGGACGACGAGTGTCTATAACGACGAAGAGTGTCTATAACGACGAGTGTCTATAACGACGAGTGTCTAGGACGACGAGTGTCTATAACGACGAAGAGTGTCTATAACGACGAGTGTCTATAACGACGAGTGTCAGAGAAATCTTTAGGCATTGATTTAACTGGATTTGTATTCTTTGATTGGATTTGTCTTTTCTGACTGGATTGGTCTTTTATGACGGGATTTGTCCCTTATGACGGGATTGGTCTCTTATGACGGGATTTGTCTATTCTGACTGTGTTTGTCTATAGCTGATCATTCAACTGTATCCTTCCTGAAAGGTAAAGGTCAGTCATATGTAGTGCATGATATGGACCAAGCAATGATGCTCTCAACATAAATGAGATTTGTAAGGTATGATGCGTATATGCATGCTATGATGTATGAAGTGCGATGTATGTTTTTGCGTCTAGGAAAGTAAATCCTTGACGGGTGCCGGGAAGTCACTCCTGGGCTGATGTTGAAGAATAAGCTTTTGCTTCCGCTGGGGATGATAATTGCAAGAATACCGGTAGGAGAAGATGACTCCGTTGGGGAATGAACTTGGCGAACTGATTATTCTGCGGGGAGAAATGACTCTAGCGACCTTGCTGGGGAACCATACTCTGTAGGGAGAGAGGTACGCTGTTGAGATTTGATGATAACTCCGCTGGGGATATCTTTGCTGTGTTGGAAGTGTGAATAGACTTCGCTGGGGGTAAGAAGACTGTGTTGACGGCGATCTTTCCGTGGCTTTTGGCTGAGGATAACCCAGTTATATCCTGTTAAGGAAATAACTCTTTGAATAAAGCCGGACGACGCGTTCGTGCTCTGCGAGGAGTGAAGGTATCTGGGTCGCATTCTTCAGTCGAACCTATCTTGGTACCCCGATGGATAGAGCAACCGGATCCTTTAGACAACTCATTATTGCCCCAATTTCTGTGGGAGAAGAAGGCACATGAGGGTGCTTGACAAGTCTTCTGGTAGGTATATGATGAGATGCCAGGACATAGTCGTACGCTTTGATCCCTAATTTTTGCCTGGACCGCCCTTTCGGGTTTTCAGTCCACCGGGATACCCGTTTTTGCCCAAGCCGCCTTTTCAGGTTTTCGACTTGCCGGGTGTACAGATTTTTCATTTCATCCCTTATTTTTGCCCGAACCCTTTTGGTTCGCCGGGAAGCCCTTATTCTTGCCTAGGTGCGTCGACCTAGCGGGTCTTTGATTTTGCGTAGTATTCTTTCGACTATGTCCATGTTCTTAGAATGCAGGGAGGTGCCCCTGGCTGTTTATGTTGCCATGTTACCAGAAGATGTCTGATCGCGCAAGATTCGTTGTTGAAATGCCCCAAGTGACTTAGGCGGAGATTTGCCCCAGGTTGTTCGGCATTTTGAGAGATTCTCCGAATCTTGACTTAACTGCCCCAGATGATGAACGATGAGTATGCCTGCCCCTTTGTTGGGAGTACTTTTGTTCACTAGGTATTCATCGTGCGAATTTCCCTGATGTTCAAACAAATAGTCATATGCAAACAATGTTATATCAAAAATGCAAAGCTTATGTCTGTCTTGAAGATTTTGAAAATGCAATTTTTTTAATAAAACGAGTGAGTTCTTTGTGAACTGTGATGTCAACTCGTTATTTTTACCGCAAGCCTTAAGGAGTCAGGATACCTTTCGTACCAGTATGCTTTCGAACTAACCCATGCTTCAGCTAGGACTTTTAAGGGTTATAACGTGGCCTGGTTCACGGTTTAAGAAACAAAGGATAAAGGCTCAAATTTTATTTGTACCCACCCGCTCTTCGTGATGTTCTCCAAACCTAAACTCAGTTGATCATACGTTAGACCTTGTTTGAGTCTTTGCTCTGATATTCCAGTGATGGTTCGGATGTTGAACGTTTATTTGAATAAGCGGTCATTTGTCGAGGGTTTGTAAGACCTCTTTCTTTTTTGACTTTGTTACCCCTATTTTTTTTGCCTGAACTGTTTCCTTTTTTGGAATTACAGTCAGCGGGATGCCCCAGTTTTGTAAGTCTCCTTCATGGGTTTTGACTTAATGTTTTTTTTTTTTTGAAAGATAATGACTGCCTTTCTTTATTGATCATTCGGAACCCTCACTGTCTTTCTTTGTTTGGTAAGGATCTTTTTGGTGCGATTCGTTATGCACTTGGATCAGCTGAGAGACTACCCTGCCCCAGGTTATGATTAAGGTTTTTTAATTTCGAAAAGAAAAACTTCTACTTCTTTGGCTCAGAGGGATTGACGAGGGATTATCATCCTTATAACTCTAGTGTTTAGGAATTGAAACAATGCCTGTACCTCATCAGCGGGGTCCGTTCAAAAGCATACTGTAAAGATCGTGGTATCGTTTTCGTCATCCTCCCTCAAGAGGCTTAGAATTATTATTTAAGAGTTGATCATCACAAAAAAATGAAAACAGTTTTAGGCATAGTAAACATAATTGCTTCAAAACAGACAAGTGTAATGCATTAATGAGATAACCAAGTTTGACATGAAACAAATTGTTTGAACAATTGAAAGAAAATTACAATTTGAATATTTGAATGAACAAAAACTAATCCTAGCCATGTCTTGGCAAGGGAGCAGTGATCACATTGGGAGCCTCTGGGGAGTCGAGCTGGACTTCTTTTGCGTCAATCAGATCTTGAACCCTATTTCTCAAAGTCCAACAGTCATCTGTAGCGTGCCCCGGGCTGTCAGAATGATAGGCGCAACGAACATTGGGGTTATACCTTGAAGGCGTCCTGTTGGGATTCTTTGGAGGGTCCATGAGAGTTACCAGCTTGGTTTCCAGCAACTGTGGCAATATTTGTGACAAGGTCATGCCGAGGGGAGTAAATTGCCTCTTAGGTCTCTCTTCCCTTTGTTGATGGTGACGCTGAGGAGCACCGGCCGGCTTTGCTATAGCTACTACGTTGACAGCACTAGATTCTCTCTTGGATGGTTTCTTCTAAGTGTTCGAGGAGTCACCAGTCTGTATTTTCCCTGACTTGATACCAGCTTCTATTCTTTCCCCGGTCAAGATCAGATCTGTAAACCCAGCAGCAGAATTCCCAATCAGGTGGTTGAAGAATGGACCAGACATGGTCCCCAAGAACATGTCGACGAGCTCGCGGTCAGTCAAGGGTGGCTGTACCCTTCCAGCAAGGTCTCTCCATTTCTGAGCATATTCTTTGAAACCTTCACCTGCACCCATAGACATTCCCTGAAGCTGAGTGCGCGTGGGAGCGAGGTCGGCATTGTACTGGTAATGCTTGTAGAATGCAGTGGCCAAGTCCTCCCAGCTGCGGATGTTGGCTTCACTCAGTTGATAGAACCACTCGAGCTGAGTCCCTGAAAGACTCTCCTGGAAAAAATGGATCCATAGGTTTTTGTCAGCTGTATAAGGTTGGATCCTCCTTGTGTAAGCCCTGAGATGCAATTTAAGACAGGATGCCCCGTCGTATTTAGCAAAGGCAGGTGCCTTAAACTTGTGCGGGATCACTACCCCAGAGAACAGACCTAAATCCTCGAAGTCCAGGCCGGGCACTTTTTGTATCTCCATCGCATTTAGCCGGTCTTCCAACTGTTTGTACCTGTCCTCAGCTGGAGGGTACTGCTCATCATTGAACTCCGTCTCGTTGTCGGAGACCACTGGACTAGGCACCTCTCTCCCCTGGGGACTGTCTATCCTAACAGATGGAGTTGTTCTCTCAGCTTCATCCTGTGGTGTATTCCCAGACCTGCGTCTAGGGCTGAACAAAACAGTCCTCTTCTTCTTCTTTTTCAGGAGCAGAGTCTTCAGATCTTGCTGCCCCTGGGCCAAATTCATGATCAGCTCTTGGAACTGGGCATTCTGAGCCTGGAGGGCCTTGATGGATTGTTCATTGGATGGTGCAGAAGACATGATGATGCTGAAATAAACAGCAGAGAGGGTAAGTGACCTGTAAAGAAAGGGTACCTGTGATGCAATGTTATGTATGCATGCAATGTTTTCAAGGATCTCGCGGGATAAACAGAAAATTTTGTTAGCATTTGGATCCGGTAGCTTGATTGAAAGAGCTTCATGTTTGTTTGGAATCTTTCTTCCAAGGGTCAAAGGCTCACCATATCCAGTGGGTCATAGCCCCTGACAACCTTGGCTAGAGGAAAATAAATCCTCTTTGCCCCTTACTAGATGTTTGATTCATCATGACCTGCATCACAGACCCTTGAGATCCTTGAAATGGGTTAGGATGTATGCAATGGTATGATGTTAAGGTATGCATGGGGTAATGTGAGTAGCCCTGTTATGAGTCCCAATTAAGGACTGCAAACCAAAACCTGTAAGAAACTTAGTACACTCTTGTTATGAGTCCCGATTAAGGACTATAAACAAAACCTGCAAGTAGTTCATGTGTCAGCTAACAAGCATGCAAGTAGGCAAGTACAAAGACACACAAGTCACACAAGATAAACCCTTAGAGTTTAGGCCAGCATGAGGTCTAAGTATTACCCTCTTGAAGTTGGTGGGCTCAACCTGTCCTATCAAAGTAACCGGGTTCTAAGGATCTCAATATCATTGGATTGCTTTCATTGTTCATCGTTTCGATTTAGCCACTGACTGGCGATCAAAATATCCCAAGAAAACAACCCTCAATTGAGTGTAGTATCGAGTATCAACCGACTTCGGAGTACACCAAAGTAGTTATCTCACTACCCTAAAGAGGCCAAGGTGGTTCAATTAAGGTTCCTAAGGTCTGTTGATGCTTCACGACACCACGCGGAAGCCCCGTACTCTCCTTGATTGACTCAAGGGTTACCGGTACACACCAAAGTGCCACATCAACGTAGCAGACTGCTTCAACCATGTCGGTATACCCCGCACAGTTCCCTCACAGCCTTGTTGCTACTTTCTAAGAAGGTATCCCCAGATCCGGGTTAGGATCTATAGAACTCCCAAGACAGTCCCACAATTTAAAGCAAACAAATCAAAGCAATTGAAAACAGTGATCTTAGTCCTAAGGTACACCTCACTTTAAAGATTTCCCCAGCAGAGTCGCCAGTTCTGTGATCGGTGGATCTGGAACTGACTGTTTAAAGCTGGTTTCGCGAAATGTCGCGGTAAGCAAGAGTCGCCACCGTCTTTTATTTTCTCCAAATGGAAAGGACAAAAGCACAGAAAAATTCCTTTAAAGAGATTGCTCTCGGTTCGGGAGGTAGGTTATAGAAAGGGAAGGTGTTAGCACCCTTTCTATCCATGGTTATCCATGGGCTCTTAGATACTTGCTCATTGTGTTTTCAAAATGTTTGCTTTTCAAAGTGTGAGTGGGTTTTGAAAAAGTTTCGTTTGAAAAATTTCTAAGTAACTCTTGTATCTGTCCTCAAGAGTGTATGAAAAATTTGTTTGAAAACTTTTAGAAAGTGTAGGTGTGAAAAGTATTTTGTTTGTTTTTGAAAAGAGCAAGTATCTATGAGAATCTACCTACCCTAAGGAATTCTTCTGTGTAAGTGTCCTTAAAGTAGTGCCATCCCACCATTGAGAGGTAGGTAGCACCACCGTTGGAGGTGTTCGGGTCAATTCGAGGGTTAGGGACAGTGTGGTCACTGAGCAATAGTAAGATACCTTAGAAGCTACCCTTATGTCATTGATCTTTTTATTCCGAGGCAACTTGTTTCGAGGCAACCTATTCGAGGCAACTAGATCAATGGAACATAAGGACTCACTAAGACGTCCTGTACTCAACGACCACGTTTCGAGGGGCAAGGCAACAGGGTGATCACCAGAGCAACAGTAGGATACCTTAGAAGCTACCCTTATGCCATTGATCTTTTATTCCGAGGCGACCGTTCCGAGGCAACTTATTCGAGGCAACTAGATCAATGGAACACAAGGACTCACTAAGACGTCCTATACTTGATGACCACCTTTCGAGGGGCAAGGCAACAGTGAGGCGTACCCTAGGGGTGGTGTGTGAATTGTGTGTCATTTTCAGTTTATTGTTTGTCTTGTCATGCATTGGTGATCTACGTTTCGATTTTATTTTTGGGCATTCATTCTTTCATGTTATTGTTTAACAGTTAAAAGTGCTAAAATTTAAAGTGCGGAAAGGATAAAGGTCCTACGCTATTACAAGGGCGCGGGTCTACAACGCCAAATTAATCCAGACCCGATTTAAAATAAATTGCAGAAAATAAATGTCTAATAGCTATTACATGGCTTTGGAACAAATACATTATATTCACAAAAGAAATAAATAAAACGCGCGAACAAAAACATAATCGAATGCGAGGGCGTTGAACCCTTTGAAGGAATTAAGATAATTAAGTTAAAATAATTAAATTAAATAAATAAAAAAAGAACTTATTTTTATGTTTTTTGTATTTATGACATTAAAGAAAATTAAATTAATTAAAAGTCAAGTAATTAATTCTAATTCTAATTGTTTTTAATTTATTAAAGAAAATGCATTAAAAGTTAAAACCTAGAATTAAAACTAATTAATTATAAAATTTATTTACAAAATTAATGGTTAATGGTACTTATGATGAAAATATTTAATTAATTAAAAAAAGGTAAAAAAGTGCTAAAAGTCTATTTTTTTATTATTTTTGGTTTATTGTGAAATAGAATTAAATTATAACCTAAAATTAAATCTAAATTAATTAAGGGATTTATTTACAAAATTAATACTAAAATAAAATTATTATTTATTTTTTTGTCTTTTCTGATTTTTTTGTGTTTTTGATTTTATGTTGATTAAAAAAAAGAAATAAAAATAGTCAAAATAAGTATAAGAAAAACGACGGAAACAGGCAGCAAATAAAAAAAAGCATAATTCTGGAGGCCTGGGAAGCTTCGATCCAGAGAAGGTGTCTCCTTCGATCTGGGATGCTATACCTGCAAAAGTATGTTAGCAAAATAAACTCAGGGCCTGGTATCGAACCCCAGGCCCTTCGATCCTACGTGCGCTGAGTCTTTTCAGGATAAATCTGCAGCAAATGTTAGCAAACGAAGAACATGACCTGGGGCCAAACCCAGGCCCTTTGATCCTGTCTAGGATAGTAAATTGAAGGTAACAACAAGCACGAATGTGTAATGCAAATACAAGGTTGGACAGTTTACCCTCTCTTACCAGTAGATTGGACCTTCGATTTGGGCGCTTCCTGAATGTAGGCAGGCACCTTCGATCTGGGCTTCTGGGCTTGGCTACTTTTGCTGAAGGGTGGCTTTGCTTGGAAAATTCTGGCAACCTTTGATGGATTTTGTGGGCAGCCTCTCTCCAATGTTTCTTTCGTTCTCCTGTTGTGTGTTTTTTCGTCCGTTGTAATGTGCCACTGGCCCTTGTATTTATAGGAGTGTGAGGGTCTTGTAACGGTAAGAGACAGCCATTTAACCAGGCCTTTAATGCCATGAGACAAGAATCAGACACATTAAAAGTTTTCCTTTTTTGAAATATGCATGTCTCTTGAATGAACCTGGACACTTTCACTTGTACATGTCTTATGCAATGTGTATGAATGAAAATTATGGCCAATAATGCCTTGCATTGATGTTTAGGATTTGGCATAAACCACCATTATCACACTTTCCACTTTTGATTCAAATTTGAATTTTTGCCTTGTTTAAGCCTTAGCACGAAAAATGGTAGGCACATAATGATGCTTCAAGGTTAATCAAAGCAAAATATCCCTTTAAATTAATTTTTTTGAATTTCTTTTGATTTTAAAAGATTTAAAATTAATTAAATCCAATAAAATCAATAAAAAATGAAAAAATTAATAAAAAAAATCTGAAATAAAAGATGGGACACGTGGGAAGCATGGCCAAGTCAATTCAAGTGGAAAAAGTGGTCCCCTTTTGTCAAAAATGGGATTTCAAGGATAAATGATTTTGGCCATTTCACAAAAATTTCCCAACTTCTCCAATGCATAGCTTGCTCAATTATTAAGCTTTGCTCATGTTCTTGGACATTTTAGAAAGGTCTTTGAGTCCTCTAACCAATTCCTTTGGTCCCATGTCATTTTGATTTACCAATCGCAAGTTATGGCCTTTGACTTAAAGTCCCTTTTTGTTGACTTTTGAAAATGACCTATAATGTTAAAATTGATAACTTTTTGTGAGAGCATTTCTTGGACTTGAAGTATGAAGATTAGTTGTAGGAAATGTCTTTCTCTTCAAAATGAGCTTTGGATGGAATTTTTCTGATAATCCATGTGAAAGTTATGCCCTGGTCAATTTCAGTTGACTTTTTCAGCTGTCCAAATAAGGAAACTTTTGCATCTTGATGATTTCTGGGCCAAATTTTGAGAATCATGATCAAGCATTGATCAAATGATGTTTGTGGCTTCAAAATGATATGTTGACCAAAATTTTGAACTTTTGACTGTCAAATGACCATTTTGCCCCTACATTTGACTGTAGTGCAATTTAGGGTTTTGACTGTGCAATTTTGAGCTGAATTCCTTGAAACTTGATATGAAGATGCTTGACCACATTTGTAGGCATGTGAGGCTTGATTGGGCCTTTGAAAACTTCAACTCCTTGATCAGAACACAAACCCTAGTTTTGACTGCTTAGGAGGTTCTTGCACTGTGCAACCCTTGGGGAACTTTGCAGCTTGACTTGGCAATTTCTTGAAGAATATGGGAGGGCAAATTTTGGGGTACAACACTTTGCAACAACTTGCTAAATTTAACTGTTATCTGGTCGGATTCCAGGCTTCGCAATAACTTACTGGGGATAGTATCAAATCCATTGGGGACAAGGGGTTTTGTCCGTTGATTTTTAATAGCTTGAGAAAATACTCGTGGTAGGGAATCTGGAGTTTATTGGGGAAATAAACTCTGTTGAGAAGAATATTTTTGAGACCTTACTGGGGACATGAATTCTTTCATGCAAGGTTCATTTTTTCAGTTAAGGCCACACTCAGCTGGGGAGAAGTTTTCAGGAAATTTAAACTTCAGATGGAGACTCTATAAATCCAACTCTTTTGGGGATAATATTTTTGAAGTGATTTTGTGAGGATGTCCATGAATTTGGCCTTGTGGAGATTTGTGGACAGCTTGAACTTTGTCTTCTCCTAGAGTCCTTAGTAAACATTGATCAGAGTGACAAATATTTTACTGATAGACAAAATGATGAGATAACGGGACATAGTCGTACACTTTAATCCCTAACTTTTGCCTGGATCGTCTTTTAAAATTTTTAGTCCAACGGGATACCTTTTTTTTTCCCAAGCCGCCTTCTCAGGTTTTCGAATTGCCGGGTGTACAATCTTTTATATGTATATCCTTAATTTTTCCCGACCCTTTTGGTTTGCTAGGATGCCCTTATTTTTCCTAGGTATGTCAACCTAGTGAGTCTCTTTTCATGCGTAGTATTTTCTGACTATGTCTGTGTTCACAGGGTGTGGATAATTATCATTGTCTATGGTAGTAAGTGTTGTAGAAATGCCAGAAATTATTTGCTCGATCACGCATGACTTTCCATACATGGGAGCCTGTTTTCCCCTAGGGTTAGTCTGGTGCACTTTGATGTCTGAAATTTTGATCACATTTTTGGTAGTCTTGAACTTCCTAGATATCTTTTTCTAAGAACTGTCATGGAAGAATTCAAAGACATGATACTGACACCATCTGATACTACTGGAACAGACAAGCAAATTGGTGGTATCAGAGGTCTTCATAGTGGATTTTGTTCAAGCCCGTGATCAATGTAACATTTCCCCCAATCGATTCGGATGGAGATCTTCCTCTAGCTATTCAGCGCTTCTTGAGAGATTCTTTGAATCTCGACTTAACTGCCCCAGATGTAACCCCCCAATTCTACCCCGACAATTATATAAATAAATTAGAGTCATAAGATCATTCACGCAAACAAATCGTGATGTCACAAATTCATCATTAACAACACATTGCATTCATCGTGGATACGTAACACTTTAAAACATCGGATGAACCCTCATTAAAACAACTTTAATTAATTAATTCAACAATTCAACATCTATGCAGTGGAATCCTTAATAACATATTTATCATCAATATAACGACTTCAAAACAACACAATTTAATAATAATCAACTTAAAGTTCAACAACGGAATAACCAACAATCAAAAGCAACAAGCGTTCATCCCCCCGAGTGTTACATATCAGAGCAATGACATCGACTCGAACTATTGAATGTTAGAACAAGATTAGTTCTGATCTATCTCAGAGTTTTGATGACAACAATAAATTATATTTTTAGATAATTTATACTCTAATGAACGTATTTGACTATTTCAGATAATGTTCTGAAAGAAGCATTCTGAAGTGCTAAGCTAAAAGTTTTGAAGAAGTTCTTTGATGAAAGAACCTTTTTGTTTTAAGCGCATCTGCTGACTCTTGTAAGACAATTTATTTAAATAAATCTTCTAACATTTAGCAGGTTTCCTTTCTCAGAAGATTACTTGAAAACAAGTGCTGATCAAGTTCTTAGCAAGCAAAGCACTGCCTAGAAGATGAGTAAAGCATGTTCTGAAATCAAGACGTTGAAGCATGTTCTGAAACAACGTTAAAGCCAACTTGTCTTGTCAAGCGTAGGAAACATGTTCTTACAAGTTGTCTTTTGCTCATTAATGCAAAGACGGCTGCAAGCACTTCAGTGTCTAAGCTAGTTTCTTGGAAAATGGAATAGTGCAAGGAAACACGCAAGCATTTAATGCTCTCCACTTTTCTGAAGGAAGAAAAAATCATTTTGTTCTTACTATATATAGAAGGACATTTATTGCAAGCCAACCAACTAATCAAATTTCAAAAAGAAGCAAGAAACTACGTGGAAAATTCTGGGCTCACAAACTCTTTGTTCATACACTTTGTGAAATTTATTCTAAGTGAAAAATCACAGGTGTGATATAGCTTGATTAGAAGCAAATTTTATTTCACTATCTGTAAAGATTAAACTCTTGTAATTGTTCCCTGAGAGATCATGTTTGGTCAGATTTGTCAAGCAGACTAGGACTAAATTTAAGTCTTAGTGGTGTTAGTCACTTGTAAGATTACTTGTGCATTGTTAGTCACAACAGTTGTTGTGTGTTTGTAATCAGTTGATTATAGTGGATTAAGTCCTTGTTGAGAAAGGAGAAATCACCTTGATGGGTGGACTGGAGTAGTTTGAGTTCAAACGTACCAGGATAAAAATAACCTTGTCCTTCCATTATTGTTGAGCTTTGTTTTGAAAAGAAAAAGAGTCACTTATCCAACCCCCCTTCTAAGTTTTTTCTTACCCCTTCAATTGGTATCAGAGCTTGACTCTGAGCACAACACTTAACCGTGTCAGGAAAAGATCCAGAAGAAAACACAACGGTTGTTGAACAAAACAACAATAATTACAACAAACCTCCTGTTTTTGATGGAGAAGATTTTGAGTACTGGAAAGACAGACTAGAAAGTTTCTTTCTAGGTCATGATAGTGATTTATGGGATATAGTTTTGGATGGTTACACACATCCTACTGAATCAGAAGGAAACAAAGTTGACTGAAAAAATATGGATAGACTACAAAAAGCTGAATTTAAAAATCATCATAGAGCTAGAAATATTTTTCTAAATGCTATCTCTAAAGTAGAATATGAAAAAATCACTAATAGAGATACAACGTATGATATGTTTGAGTCTCTTAAAATGACTCATGAAGGAAATGCTCAAGTAAAGGAGTCTAAAGCTCTGGCTTTAGTTCAGAAGTATGAAGCCTTCGAAGTTGAAGAAAGTGAGTCTATAGAAGCAATGTTCTCTAGGTTTCAAACTCTGATCGCTGGTCTGAGAGTTTTGAACAAGGGATATACTAAAGCAGATCATGTTAAAAAGATCATCAGAAGCTTACCCAGAAGATGGGCACCAATGGTCACTGCTTTCAAAGTTTCAAAGGATCTGAACAACGTGTCTCGGGAGGAACTCATCAGCGCTCTCAGAAGTCATGAGATAGAACTTGATGAGCACGAGCCTCTGAAGAAAGGTAAGTATCTAGCCCTTAAATCAATTAAGAAATTTAATACTAACGCTTTTCAGGCTGAAGAGGAAAACTCTGAAGAATCAGCATCAGAAGAAGATGAACTATCCTTGCTCTCCAGAAGGATCAATCATCTGTGGAAGCACAAACAAAAGAAGTTCAGAAACTTCAAGAAGTCAAAAGATAAACCTGAATCTTCTGAACACAAAAAGTCAAACAAAAGAGAGATCATCTGTTATGAATGCAAAGAACCTGGTCACTACAAAAGTGATTGTCCAAAGCTTCAAAAAGAAAAACCAAAGAAAAGGTTTGGTAAGAAGAAAGGGATGACGACAACCTGGGATGACTCAGATTCTTCTGAAGATGAATCTGGTTCTGAAGATGAAAATGCCAACCTAGCTCTGATGGCTACCACAGCAGATGACTCAGACTGTGAGTCAGAACCAATAGAGGTATTTTCTGAATTCATTAGAAATGAACTTGCTGATAGTTTATCAGAACTTCTGGAAAACTATAGTAAACTCAAAATAAAATACAAGAAACTCAAGAAGAGTCTTGCATCTGATATTGAGAAACATGAAGCAGAAAAATCTGAACTCTTAGAAAATAATTTTAAACTTAAAAAAGAAATTCAAAATGTTCAAAAAACTTCTAGTTCAGAATCTGTGTCTAGTTCAAAAGATATTCTGAAAGAATATGACTATAGTTTTCAAACTTTCCTAGCTAAAAGCATAGATAGAAGCAAAATGGCTTCAATGATCTATGGAGTTAATGGGAAGAACAGAAGAGGAATTGGATATGAACCTCCCAAAGGGAAGGAGACATACATACCAAAACCTGTTTCTAAAATGACTTTCACTTACAAACCTCTGAATAAACAATTCAAGTTTGGACACTCACATGATATAAAATATACATCACATTCTGGAAACTCTTATGCTAACCCAAAGTTCAAACAGAACTTTAAACACTCTAACCCAAAAGGACCCAAAAAGATATGGGTGCCTAAGGATAAAATAATATTTGTTGCAGATGTCCTTAACAACTCAATTGAGACACCAGTCATGGTACCTGGACTCTGGGTGCTCACGACACATAACGGGAAAAAGGTCTATGTTCCAAAGCCTGGAACTTAAAGCTGGTGGAGACGTGAAGTTTGGAGGTAATCAGAAAGGGAAGATTATTGGTTCTGGAACCATTGGAAACGGTAACCTTCCTTCTATCTCTAATGTTTTATTAGTAGAAGGATTAGCTCATAATCTATTGTCCATAAGTCAATTAAGTGACAATAGTTATGACATTATCTTCAATCAAAACTCCTATAAAGCTTCAAGTCAAAAAGATGGATCAATCCTCTTTTCTGGAAAGAGAAAGAACAACATTTACAAAATTGATTTATCAGATCTTAAATCTCAGAACGTTAAATGCCTTTTGTATGTTAGCAATGAGCAATGGGTATGGCCCAAAAGATTGGGACATGTCAGTCTTAGAAAAATCTCTCAACTAAATAAATTAAATTTAGTAAGAGGACTTCCCAATCTGAAGTACAACTCAGAAGCTCTGCGAAGCATGTCAAAAAGGAAAATTTTCAAAACCTTCCTTTAAATCAAAAAATGTTGTCTCTTCCTCTAAGCCATTAGAGTTACTTCATATTGGTATGTTTGGGCCAGCTAAACTGCATCCATCAGAGGCAAGAAGTATGGATTGGTCATTGTTGAGGACTTCAGCAGATGGACATGGGTAAAGTTTTAAAACACAAAGATGAGTCACATTCTGTGTTCATTAACTTTTGTACTCAAGTGCAAAACAAAAAATATTTTTAAATCATAAAAGTCAGAAGTGATCATGGTGGTGAATTTGAAAATCATTATTTTGAAAAATATTTTAAAGAAAATGGTATTGTTCATAATTTTTCTTGTCCTAGAACTCCCCAGCAAAATGGTGTTGTAGAAAGAAAGAATAGAACATTATAAGAAATGGCCAGAACCATGATCAATGAAACTAATATGGCAAAGCACTTTTGGGCAGAAGCTGTGAACACAGCGTGTTACATTCAGAATATAATCTCTATAAGACCTATTCTTGAAAAGACTCCCTATGAATTATGGAAAAACAGAAAGCCCAACATTTCTTATTTCCATCCTTTTGGATGTACTTGTTTTATTCTGAACACTAAAGAAACTCTGAACAAGTTCGATTCTAAAGCACAAAAGTGTTTTCTTCTTGGATATTCTGAACGCTCAAAAGGCTATAGAGTATACAACACAGAAACTCTGATTGTTAAAGAATCAATCAAAGTCAGGTTTTATGATAAGCTTGGCCAGCAACAGCCAAAGCAAATTGATTTTTCTATAGGTATAAAAGATCATCCCTCAAACTCTGAAAATTCAGAAGTAAAAGAAAACTCAGAGGCAAAGGAAGACTCAATAGATTATCCTCTTGACAATGCTTTGGATAACCTTAGAATCTCTGATCAACCCACTTAGAAAAAGTTTCCTAGAATATCTTCTGCTCACAAAGAAGACGTAATCATTGGAAGAAAAGAAGATCCCATCAGAACAAGATCCTCTCTCAGAATCAATGAAGAATATTTAGTTGGTTTGGTTTCTCTGATTGAGCCAACTTCCATTGATGAAGCTCTGGAAGATAATGATTGGATCTTAGCAATGTAAGAAGAACTCAATCAATTCTCCAGAAATGATGTATGGAATCTAGTTCCAAGACCCAAAGGATTCAATGTTATACGAACCAAATGGGTCTTCAGAAACAAACTGAACGAGCAAGGAGAGGTGATCAGAAACAAAGCACGACTGGTTGCATAGGGTTATAATCAACAAGAAGGAATTGATTATAATGAAACCTTTGCCCCAGTCGCCAGGTTAGAGTCTATAAGATTATTAATTTATTTTGCTGTACAAAATAACATTTCATTATATCAAATGGATGTTAAAAGTGCATTTTTAAATGGCTATATTGAAGAAGAAGTTTATGTCCATCACCCTCCTGGATTTAATGATTCAAAATATCCAGAACATGTTTTTAAATTAAAAAAGTATTTGTACGGTTTAAAACAAGCTCCCAGAGTTTGGTATGATCGTCTGAGTAATTTTCTTTTAGAAAAATATTTTACCAGAGGGAAAGTGGACACAACTCTTTTTAGAAAGACATTTAAAAATGATATTTTAATTTGTCAAATTTATGTTGATGATATGATTTTTGGAACCTCTAATATCTCCCTTGGAAAAGAATTTGCTGAGACCATGCAGGAAGAATTTGAAATGAGCATGATGGGAGAATTGAAGTTCTTTCTGGGAATTCAAATCAACCAGACTCCAGAAGGTACTTTCATACATCATACGAAGTATGTTAAAGAACTTCTGAAGAAATTTCAGATGTCAGAAAGAAAAGATGCCAAGACACCTATGCATCCAACCTGCATTTTGGGAAAAGATGAGGTAAGTATGAAGGTAGATCAGAAGCTCTATAGAGGTATGATTGGATCCCTTCTCTATCTGACTGCATCTAGACCTGATATACTATTCAGCGTGTGTTTGTATGCTATTCCAATCAGATCCTAGAGAATCTTACTTAATAGCTGTTAAGAGAATTCTTAGGTATCTGAAAGGTACTACTAATTTGGGTTTGTGTTACAGAAGATCACAAGATTACAAACTAGTAGGTTATTATGATGCTGACTTTGCTGGAGATAGAATTGAAAGAAAGAGCACCTCTGAAAGCTGCCAGTTTCTGGGTGACAATCTCATCTCGTGGTATAGCAACTAGCAAGCAACAATTGCACTTTCAACCACAGAAGCTGAGTATATATCTGCTGCTGGATGTAGCTCTCAGATGATTTGGATGAAAAGTCAGCTAGAAGATTTCAATCTTTATGAAAGTAAGATTCCTATCTTCTGTGACAATACTTCTGCTATTTGTATTTCTAAGAATCCAATTTTACATTCTAAAGCCAAACATATTGAAATTAAATATCATTTTATAAGGGACTATATTCAGAAGGAAATTTTAAATTTAATTTTTGTAAAAACAGACCATCAATGGGCTGACATTTTTACCAAACCCCTTTCAGAAGATAGATTTAATTTCATTTTGAAAAATATTTGTATGGAATTATGTCCTGAATAAAATAATATTTATCTTCTGTGTTTGACTTCAGAATATTCTGAAATGAATGTTCTGACTAACAACTCTTCAGAAGTTAGAAGAGAAGTTGCATCAGAAGCTATATGAAAAGTTCTGAAATGTTCTAACGTTTCATTTCTAAGTATAGTTCAGAAATTCATTAGAACAAACAACTGTTACATGCATCCTTCAGGAGATGAACACGTGGTGTGTTTCTGAAAGGTCACGCGTGCAAAAGCTACTGATGACGTTCTAGGTAACTGTTAATGATTAGCCATAATCTCATGTTTTCCCTAATTTTTAGCAAAATCATTAAATGCACGTAATGATGAGATTCGTTTTAAATTCTTTAAAAATTCTTTTTTAATTTTATTTCTAAACCTATTTCTGAAACTGTTGCATATAAATAGTTTTTGAAAAACCCTTTTTCATTCTTTACCGTCTCTTTCAAACTCAATCGTTTATGTACTTTTTCTCTAAAACCCTTTTCTTCATCTCTCATTTCTAAGAACTTCAATGGCTTCTTCTTCTACCCACTCTGAGTAATACATAGTGCCTGAGAGAACAACTCTCATTCCTGTAGAAAGTTTGGAAGTTTTAAGTGAGTTAATGGTAGATTTTGAGAATCTAAGAGAAAATGGTTTTGACTTGTTCCCTGCTGTTAAGTTTCAAGGTTGGGAGAACTTTTTTTATCATCTCATTGGTCTAGTCTTTCCACATCTGGTGAAGGAATTCTAGATACATGCTATTGCAACCCCTAAGGTTATCCTCTCTTTCGTAATAGGCAAGGAAATATCCATTACAGAAAACCAAATCAGAAAGTTGCTAGGGTTTAAAGGACTTGGAGTTACAGGTATGCCAAGTGGAAGAATAGAAATGTCAAGGGTCTACTCAGAGATTTTCACAAATGGTCAAGGATCTTCAAAAGTCAGGGACGTAAAAGGTAAATACAAGATTTGGGCAAGGATTATCCATGGATGTATTCACCATAGGAAGGACACCAGCTCTCCAGATTACATTAACGCTGATCAACAATACTTATTGTTCTGCCTTGGAACAAATGTAAAAATTGATTTGCCTTATTTGTTGTTTGAACATCTCTGGAATCATGTAAAAGAGACTAGGGGAGCTGAAAGGATGAAAAACCCCAAATCCAAAAGGAATTGGATTCCTATGGGTAGATTAATATCACACATTCTGACTGAGAATGGTCTGATTGCTCACCTAGATAAAGCCAATCTTCTGGGGGAGCTAGAACCTACTTGTGGTAAGACTATGACTGGGAAGAATTTACTGAAAAGGAAAATAATTGACAAGCTGCTGGTGGAACCAACTTCGTATGTGTCAGCTGTTGTGAAGAGAAGAAGGATACCTATTGCTGATTTCCCTCTGTTCAACTCAGGATATCATCCACGTATCATCCTGCACTACATTGAAATCTGCAAAGAGACTGAACACCTATTGATCCAGCTTGACTCCAAGGAAGAAATCAAGCTGCTCCAGATGTTATTCTCCAGGAATCTTTAAAGAGGAAAGCTGTTGAAGGACCTTCTGCCACTCCTCAGAATAAGAAAAAGAAGACAGGTAAACATGTTGAAACTATCACTATTTATGATTCTGTCAATGTATCTACATCTACTGAACCCTCCCAAACCTTAGGAGATATAGATGTTGATATTGACCTGACCTTACCATCTGACTCTCTTGCTGACAACCCTCAGAAAAATCAAGTTTTATCAGATTTGAGTGACTTTGACTCTGATGAACACTCTGAAACCCAATCAGAACCCTCACACTTAGAACCCTATGAACCATCTGTTTCTCAACCCATTCCTACTGAATGTTTTTCAAGACCTCCTCCCAGACCTCTATCACCCAGACCCACTGGATGGTATGATGTTGGCTCTTGGAAAATTCTAGGGATAAATGAACCTTTGGCCACTATAAAGCCTCCTTTCAACTTACCATTTGAAAACATTTTTGCTATGAATCGACCACAGCCTCAGAGCCCCGTTCCCACTCTGGAAAATACAATAATAATTTCACCTGATGTCACTCCACCTACTTCACCACAACATCCAACACCAAACTCACCTATACACTCACCCCCTCATATTCCAGAACACCAATCTGATGAACCACCTAAAATTTTTGAAACATCCGAACCTCATGAACAATCAGCACCACCTAACTTTGTTGACCAACCTGATCAATAAACCACTCCTGAACCAACCAAAAATCCTGAACCTGCTAGCTTTTTAAGAGCAGTAGTGGATTATGAATCTCTACAATTCTTGAAAAACAAAACT
Source organism: Vicia faba (assembly GCA_948472305.1). Lineage (NCBI taxonomy): Eukaryota > Viridiplantae > Streptophyta > Magnoliopsida > Fabales > Fabaceae > Vicia > Vicia faba. The sequence goes on along the minus strand of OX451741.1, from coordinate 631,122,429 downwards.
TTCAAGAAGGCTGTCCCAAAACCTATTCAGCCAGATGTGAATACATTGTTTTAGATTTTTTAACAGATGTTCAAGCTTGGTTGAATCTGCTGAAAGAAGATTGCTCCAGAAGCGTGAACCCAACTGCAATGGATCTTCTATGGGAAACCTTCAGAAGAACTTTTAATGCTGAGTCACTAAAGCTACAGGACTTATGCCACTTTCAAGTGCTGGACAACTTTTCCAAACATCTGCATGCTTTCAAGACAGAAGCTGATGACATTTGGAATAAAAAGTCTTCTTTAATGACTGTTGATACACCAGCTGATACAATGGACATATCAGAAGATGAATCTAAAGATGCCTCTGACGATTCAAACCCTCTGGCTATTGTTCTATTGAATCAACCTTCTGTTAAGGCTGGACCTGAACCAGTGCTAACTCTTGCAATGGATTTGGGCACTCTGCTTTCAACCTTCGTGCATTCTGACTCAACGGTTGCTACTTCTAAGCCTGTTTCTACCGAAGCTTCGTCATCCTCTGCTCCTACCTCACTTATCATGGACACTCTGAATGAGCTCAAGAGGGAGAATGAAGTCATACATGAACGCTTGGATAAGCAAGACCAAACAAATCAAGAAATCAAGAACTGGATGGTGAAACAAGAAGAATCTGCCTCTGAGATCAAGAATCTTCTGATGGCTCTTGTTACTAAGAAATCCTAGTGTCTTTCTGTTTCTTGTCTTTTGTTTGTTGTTTTGTACTTCTGGATATTTTTTCTATTTTATGAAAACTTTTCAGCTCTTCAACTATTTTATTTATACACTTTTTGATTATGCCAAAAAGGGGGAGAAAATGAGTATTTTGAACTAATCATTGTTTACCAGTTATGGGACTAAGTCTCAGACATTCTAATAAAATACAAAATTTCTTCTTGTGCAAAAGAATTTTTTTTTGCAGGTATCACTTTAAATCTAAAAGAGTATTCCAGCTGAACATTATCTTCATAAAGAAGTTCTGAAGAAATCCAAGAATATTTTTTGTATTGCTCTGATAAATAATCTCAGGAAATTTTATATATAGAAATATTCATTTCAGGGAGAGATTCTTATCTCTTATCATACTTTATTTCTATATCTGAATAATTTTTGTCATCATCAAAAAGGGGGGGATTGTTAGAACAAGATTAGTTCTGATCTATCTCAGAGTTTTGATGATAACAATAAATTATATTTTTAGATAATTTATACTCTGATGAACGTATTTGACTATTTCAGATAATGTTATGAAAGAAGCATTCTGAAGTGCTAAGATAAAAGTTATGAATAAGTTCTTTGATGAAAGAACCTTTTTGTTTTAAGCGCATCTGCTGACTCTGGTAAGACAATTTATTTAAATATATCTTCTAACATTTAGCAGGTTTCCTTGCTCAGAAGATTACTTGAAAGCAAGTGTTGATCAAGTTTTTAGCAAGAAAAGCACTGCCTAGAAGATGAGTAAAGCATGTTCTGAAATCAAGACGTTGAATCATGTTCTAAAACAACATTAAAGCCAACTTGTCTTGTCAAGCGTAGGAAACATGTTCTTACAAGTTGTCGTTTGCTCATTAATGCAAAGACGGCTGCAATCACTCAAGTGTCTAAGCTAGTTTCTTGGAAAATGGAATAGTGCAAGGAAACACGCAAGCATTTAATGCTCTCCACTTTTCTGAAGGCAGCAATTGTCATTTTGTTCTTACTACATATAGAAGGACATTTATTGCAAGCCAACCAACTAATAAAATTTAAAAAAGAAGCAAGAAACTACGTGAAAAATTCTGGGCTCACAAACTCTTTGTTCATACACTTTGTGCAATTTATTCTAAGTGAAAAATCATAGTTGTGATATAGCTTGATTAGAAGCAAATTTTATTTCACTATCTGTAAAGATTAAACTCTTGTAATTGTTCCCTGAGAGACCAAGTTTGGTCAGATTTTGTCAAGCAGACTAGGACTAGATTTAAGTCTTAGTGGTGTTAGTCACAATAGTTGTTGTGTGTTTGTAATCATTTGATTATAGTGGATTAAGTCCTTGTTGAGAAAGGCGAAATCACGTTGACGGACTGGAGTAGTTTGAGTTCAAATGAACCGGGATAAAAATAACCTTGTCCTTCCATTATTGTTGAGCTTTGTTTTGAAAAGAAAAAGAGTCACTTATTCAACCCCCCCTTCTAAGTGTTTTCTTACCCCTTCATTGAAGGTATACATCATTCACTCTCGATTACCTGCACGTTACCAACATAAGGGTAACATTTAAACAGAAGGGGTGAGATATCTAACGATATAATAAAGCGTATGATAATTAATTAGATTACATAACATCACCACTTCTCTCCTCAAAATAATCACAGCAATAATACACATTCACAACATCAATACACACGTCCTTATGCAATCATATAATGCGACTCAATACTATGAAAATGCATGTGGTACCATTGGAGCAGAATTCCCATATCAAAATTGCCAATTAATAGAGGCATCAACAAGGCATAAGCCTTCATCTCAATATTCACCAATACAAGCCATCTCAACGAGCATAAGCTCCATCTCAAAATGCAATATACGCGACACAATCATGAATGCAATAACAACCCCATAATTGACAACATCTCAATACAACACCATCGTTGGCCAAAGGCCTACATCTTAAAAGCATCTCAACATCTCTTCATCAACATCATTTATCTTCATAAATCATCAAACATCATTTATACATCATAATTCATCAAAACAAACTCTCATTAACATCATCTCATCAACAACTCAGCCGTACAGTAATACAACAACATTCATCAATTTCACAACGTTGGCTATAGGCCTATACAAGATATTGCCTATAATTAGTTAATCAACTAAGGCTTACTTATAAATCACCAAATCTCTACATACTACTATTCCACACTATTACATTATTATTATTAATCCTACTGTTACAAATCAAACAGCAGCTTATAAGTATTTCATCCTCAACATTCTGCATAAAAACCAACATAACGATTAATGGAAACTAATTCAAATCTTATGTTTATCCTTCATGTGATACGGTGGGAGAACTGACTTGAGGGTTTTGCGTTTTATCGCAAATGTTGCAGTTAGCATGAGTCGCCACCAACTTTTCTTTTATCCAAAAAGGAAAGGTTAAAAGCACAGGAAAGACCTTTGAGATGTTTTCTTGAGTTCGAGGGGTAGATTATGAAAAGGGAAGGTATTAGCACCCTTTTCATCCATGGTTTTCCATGGGCTCTTAGTTACTTGCTAGATCACTTGCTTTTGTTGTTTGAAATTGTGTTTGGTGTGGTTTTGAAAGTATTTTGTAAAAGAGGCCATTGTTTAGGCAACCTTTGTAATGATTCTCGCTCGTAAGAATGTATACAAAGATGTTTGTCTTTTTGAAAATGTTTTCAATGTTTGTAATATGTTTTTGAAATGTGTGTGTTTGTTTTGAAAATAACAAGGATGGGTGTTTGGAAATAGAGCAAGTAACTAGAAGTAATCTACCTACTCAAATGTCTTTCTTGTGCATTTTTTATTCCTTTGACATTGTTGTCTTACCATTGATTTGGTAAGCAACCCTATCTTTGGATGTAAATGGGACGGGAGTGGGTCATCGTATAACCATGATTAGCAATGTTGCAAAGTATCTTAATATTTTTGAGGGACCAAGATCATTTTGTAAGGCAACTTTGAATAGCGTCATCGAGGGATTATGATCTTATATTTGTTTGTTTTGCCAAGATACTTCGCATGCGTAATATGGCTATTTTTATATAAGGCAACCAAGTGGAGAAACCCTAAGGATGCTTGTGTGCAAGTGTGTTATTTTCATGCTTTGATTTTGTCTTGCATTAGGGTTTTCTATTTGCTTTGTTTTGATCTTACCATACAAACCCTAATTACTAACATGGCATGTAAAGCGGTAAATTGCGTAATGTAAAGATTACTAAGCTATTACAACAATTTACGTGAGGGGGAAATACAAATTTGAATGGGGATTTGCAAGAATGTAAATCTAAATAAATTATTACAACCAAATCGAATTTGTACGAATATTAGAATAAACAATATACAATATTTAAATATGCAACATTATGTACATGCAAGAAAAGATTTTGTTTTGTTTTTTATGTGAAAAGAAATTTTAACCTAATCCTAAAAATATAAGGAAAAGAAATTAATTCCAAAAAAGGGGTTAACCCTAATTTCTAGTATGAAAGAAAATAAGGTTCTTATGTATTATTTTTAAGTATTTTGTATTAAAAACAATAAATAATATTGTATGAAAATATTTAGTTTTTATATATGCCAAAATAAATATTTACAAGTATGTATATATAAATATAAAAGAAAAGATAATAATATATCTAAGTTTATTTTTTTTACAAATTTATTTAAGGAAGATAGTTAGTATATATTGAAGATAAAATATATTTTTCATGTGAAAAATAAAATTAAATAAAATAAAAATGCAATATTATCATATTTATATATTTTTAGGATTTTTATGTATTAAAGAAAATATTTAATAAACAAAAATAAAAATAAAACAAATAAATAAAAAATATGAAAAAGTTGGGCCAGGGGGTATCCTGAGCAATCACTTGGTGAATGTTAGAAAAAAAACACAAGCCCAGCGTGGAGGCCCAATCTTGCAAAAACAGCAAAAATGGAAAAATGGAAAAGTGTAAAAAACAAAATATAGCGCCAAGGTTCGAACCCAGGACATGGGTCTCACCAGCGTGCTACCTTGCCACTGGGGTGGCTATACATCTGTTGATTTATGTGAAACAAAAATAACATAACATGAACAAGGTCCTTGCCCTGTACTTCGTCTTCTTCCTCTAGCCAGCTAGATCCTCTGTAACTTTCTCATCTCTCAATAAAAATGGAAACTGATAACATGAATGTTGTAGCATTTTATCCTATGTAACTTCTCCCTGAGTGTGTTCCAACCCTTACCTTGCTTTGAAAGTGCCTGGAACTCTCTGTCAAAGTCAACCTGCAAGCTTTGAAAACAAAAATGGAAGATGATGAAGAAGGAGTTACAGTGCAGGGATGATGGTCTAGATTAGTTAGATATCAAGTAGGTAAAGTGTTTTGGTGATTGAAACTTGAAACGCACGAGCCAAATGATGGATTGCTATGCTTATGCAAAAACTGCAAGTTTTTGACAGTTTTTTGGGCGATATGGAGTTTTGGAGTGTTTCGTCCTTCTAGCAATCTTCTTTTCTATTATAATATGTTTGTATATTAGTATGGGATAGGTTTCAAGTCAGCTCTCCAACAGATTTGTGAGTTCTAGCCTTTTGGCACACTTTCTTGCTTTTGAAGCAAAGTGAAGAGACAAGTCTTTACATGCTTGTACTGGCTTGCTTAGGAATGGTATATGCTTTGTAAAATTTGCTTTAGACCTATAATACTTGTATGTGCAAAGGAGACAGGTTCAATGCTCAAGAATTGGAAAATTGCAAAAGTGAACCTTTTCCAAAATAGCAATGGCCACTTTATGCCATTTATGGAATTACAACTTGGACAATGGCTCTAGGGCTTAGATTAAAGCTTTGTCAACTGAGTAAGCATTAAATTAAGGAGTAAGAAACAAGTTTGGGTCCTGTAAGTCATGTATTAGGCAGCATAGGTACTGATTTGAAAATTGTTCTTCATGAAATGGCTTGAATAAAAAGTGAGAAATTGCCAACTTCATCTCTTCGATTCTCCCTACTCAAAAATGATCTTGAGGGGTTCTTCGACATTTTGGAAATCTTGCAATGTGCTCTATAACTCATATTTGAAATTCATTTCAAGACTCCTCTTGGAAATAGGTTAAAAATTTCCATGAAGTTGGGTCCAAAACCTGCCTAAATTAGGGCAAATTTTCAATAAGTTATTTAGTTCATGAGCATGTATTCATAAAATTATATCTTGAGATCCAAGAATCTTTAGGGAAAAGTATGTGAAGCAAAGTTGTAGATTTCATGGAGGTCTACAACTTTCATGTTGGGAACTTTCCTTGAATCATCTTGTATCATGGTGAAAAAATGGCTTAAAGTTGAGAAAAAATAAGAAATTTTCTATACTTAGAAAAATTTCTAAGTTAAGAAAAATTCCAATTTTAAAACCTAATCTTCAATCCTTGATTTATTGATGAAAAAGTTTCACATTTTTACATGTTTTGATGAATTATGATCCTTGGCACTTGATTTTTACCAAAAAGGTCAAAGTTTGACTTTTCAGTATGCAATTGACTTCTAATCAGTTGACTGCAAATTTCATCTGTCTATCCAATGGATTTGCAATGTTTTGAACCATGTCCTTAGATCAATATGATACCAATTAAACCTTGAAATCATGATTCAAATCAATTGGTCATTTTCTAGGGTAAAAATCAGAAATTACCCTTCCTTAGTTAAAACCCTAATTTTGACCATTTTGCCCTTTTGATGATTTGATCAAATTTCTTGAGGAATTGTGATCCAAATTTAATAAAATGATATATATGAGTCTAAAATGTAGATGTTGATAAAAAGTTATGAAGTTTGACTGTAAATGGGTCATGGTTGACTTTTTCTCCAATACAATTGATTTTTAGGTCAACTGTCCAATTGACTGATCAAAGATGTGGTTCAAGGCTTGAAACTTGTCATGAGTAATATTAGGGGTCCATAATGATGTTTGAAAGTCATATACAACATTGATAGTCCAAAAATCCTTGTGCAAACTCAAACCCTAATTTCGGGTTATCAGGGCAAGATGAGATGTATTGAGCTGACCAAACCCTAATCCAGTCTTGATTCAAAGAGATCTTGTGAGAAAATTCTTGATAAATGAGAGGGCAAATTTTGGGGTACAACAGCTGCCCCTGATCAATCTTCTTAAACCTGAGGAGTTAGATTGGCGAGCTTTGCCATTCGTGACTCGAAGGTGAAAGATGATTGGACACTAGAGTGCCCATAAATTTGCACTCGACGATGTGTAGTTGAGGGAATGGGCTTAAAGATGCCATTTGGAGAAGTGATAGAATCTTATTGGAAATGGGCTTGTAGATGCCATCCAAGAATGTTTGTTGAATTGTAAGTTGTAAACTGAAAGAATGAGTATCAAAATGGCGTCTGTGTCTAGAGCGTATCTGAATTATATCCGGATTTGAACTTTGAATGCGTATTTGAATGGCATCCGTGTCTGGAGCGTATCCGTACTGTATCTGGAAGTTGAATCTGAATAAGTATCAGAATGGCATCCGTGTCTGAAGCGTATCTGTACTTTATCTGAAAGTTGAATCTGAATGAGTATCAGAATAACATCTGTGTCTGGAGCGTATCTGAACTGTATTTGAAAGTCTTAATTTGAATGAGTATCAGAATGGCATCCGTGTCTGGAGCGTATCCGTACTGTATCTGAAAGTTGACTCTAAATGAGTATCAGAATAACATCCGCGTCTGGAGCGTATCTGAACTGTATCTGATTGCATATTATTAATGGTAGCTATTTAATCTTATCCTGAAAAGGGTAAAATGTTAGCTGAAGCAAAGTTATATTGCATGAAATGTATGATACAATGTAGTTGTTTTATCAATTTTTATGATATATGGATGCAATGTATGCGCATGTAAGCTGATTCGCTGTCTTGCTGTCTGTTTGAGGAAAATAAATCCCTGAATGCTGTTGAGGGTATGTGAATTTTCATGTCTTGAAGTTGAAGTATCGACAAACTCTTGTTGAGAGAAGTAAGTTATGTTGTGAGGGCAATGCCATGTACTGCTTATAAGATTTGCTTCGGGGAATCCTGAGAAATCAGATGATTTCTACTGGGGATTAATAATTTTGAAATTTGTGTTCCGCTGGGGATCTAAATGACGTACGGTGGGGATTACTTACGGAATAGCCTGGAGACGTTTTCCTATCCTTCCAACCTATCAGTAATTATATTTCTCATTTTGTTTATTTGTAAACAGTAATTATGTTCAAATGCATATGTTCATTAATGAATCATTGGACGTTTTTGCAAATAAAACACAAGTGTAAAGAAAAAGACAAATAGTTTTCTGTACTTTCAAAGAGATATCTTTGTATTTGACTTTGAATAAGTATTTTGTACAAGGGAGACAAACATTCTAGTAAGATAATGGTGCCATAAAAACAAGAATACAAAGAAAGATAGATATGTGTAATAATCCCATGGGGTTACCATTTTTCTATAGCCTTCATATCTCTGAATATCTTGTCTATTTGCCTTGTCCGAAGATGATTGAATTGATCAGAAACTCTGAGTTTGTCAGTGAATGTCAAAGGTTGTCCGTAAGTGATCCGACGGGACATAGTCATACGCTTTAATTCCCTAACTTTTGCCTGGACTGCTGTTGTACCCCAAAATTTTCCCTCTCATTTTATCAAGATTTTCCTCACAAGGCTCCTTGGATTCAAGATCAGATTAAGGTTTGCTCAGCTCAAGACATCTCCTTGCACTGTTGATCTTAATGTGACTTTCATACTTCATGTTGGACCTATAAGATTGCTCATACCAAGTTTCAAGCCTTGAATCAAATTTTTGCCCAGTCAATTGGACAGTTGACCTAAAAATCAACTGTATTGGGGAAAAAGTCAACTATGGCAAATTTACAGTCAAACCTCATAATTTTTGATCCACATCAACATTATAGACTCATATGAATCATTTGATCAAGTTTGGACCACAACTCCTCAAGAAATTTGATCAGATCATCAAAAGGGCAAAATGGTCATTTTTAGGGTTTTGACTGCAGAAGGGCAATTTCTGATTTTTAACCTAGCCAATGGCAAATTGGGTTCAAGAATAGTTTCAAGGACTCAATGACATCATCTTGACCTAATCACAAGGTTCAAAAGATCTCAAATGCATTGGATTGACAGATGAATTTTTCAGTCAACTGATTAAAAATCAATTGTACACTGAAAAGTCAAACTTTGACTTTTTTGGTCAAAATCAAGTTCCAAGGGTCATTTTTCATCAAAATATGTCAAATCAAGGGAACATCAAGCAAGCTCAAAAGTCCTTCAGGCCTCATTCAAAGTTGTTGCATTGCCATATTCGAACTTGACTGAAACAGGTCAGAATTTGGGGGTGATGAAATTCTCTCTGGTCTTTGAGAGTTAGATCAAGTTCTTTATATCATTAGAATCGTGTGATGATGAGCTATAACTTTCATGTTGCAAGATTTTGTTTTTAAGCACATATGCAGGAGTTACAAGTTTGAACAAGAAACACGCGTTTTTTCTGTCTCAAGGACAGGGATGAAGGGACATTGTGTTGGGCCTGGCTTCTTCTGCTTTTGACACTCCCATGCTTGCTTTCTGCACCCCTTGGCCCATTTGTTTTATTTTTGTATATTTTTTTATTTCTTTTATATTTTCTGACTTTATTTATTTTTTCTAAATATTAAAAATCACCAAAAATATTTTCTTAATTTTTGCATTTTTATTTTATTATTTTTATTATTTTTTTGGACATAAAAATATTTTATTAAATAACAATACTTTTATTTTCTTAACTAATTTTTTAAATAAAATTAAAATACTTACATATTTTATTTTATTATATTATACATATAAAATAATATTTTCTCACATATTTTATTTTTTAATATTTTGTATATATTATTTTTATTATTTCTTTGTACATAAATGAAATAAAATAATAATAGAAATATATTTTCTTTTAAAACAAATTAGGGTTTTCACCCTTTTCAAAAATAATCATTAATATTTTTCTTATTTTGAGACATAAATAATTTATTTTACATACATAAAATAAATACAAAAACATCCTTTGCATATTTATTTTTATTTGTACATTTAAATATTTGTCTATTTATTTATTTGTGCAATATTTCAATTTGGTTGTAATAATAGTTTTAGGGTTTTATTTTGAGCAATATCCCCTATTAAAAATTGTATCCCCTCCCCATAATAATATTGTAATAGTCTTAGATTTACTTTTACGCATTTTATTGCTTTTATATGCATCATAGTAAGATTAGGGTTTTGAATGCAAAGACCAAAATCAAACAAATAGCTTGACTAAATACAAGACAAAAATGCATGAAAAATGACAACACAATGCACACAAGCACCCCTAGGGTTTCACCCACTTGTTGCCTTAAAACATGGCCATGGTATGCATGCTAGGTATTTTGGCAAAACAAAACAAAACAAAAAGATCATAGTCCCTTGATGAAGCTATATTGGTTGCCTAAACAAAAAGATCATAGTCCCTCGATGACGCTATCTTGGTTGCCTAAACAAAAATGATCTAGTCCCTTAAAAACTTGCTAAGATACTTGGCAACATTGTTATCATGGTCATACGATGACCCACGCCCGTCCAGTTTAACATCCAAAGATAGGGTTGTTTACCAAATGCAATGGTAAAACAACAACATCAAAGGAATAAAATGCATAGGAAAGATCTTTGAGTAGGGTAGACAACTCCTAGTTACTTGATCAAACTTGCAAACCATCCTTGCTATTTTCAAACTATCACACACCTTTCAAAATAATTTCAAAACATTTTCCAAACAAACTTTCAAACATTGAAACATTTTTCAAAAGACAAACACCTTTGTATACATTCAAACAAAAATCATTACAAAGGTTGCCTAGAAAAAGGCCTTTTTTTAAAATACTTTCAAAACCACACACAAAAGCATAATTTCAAACAATTGAAAAGCAAAAGAAAGTGATCTAAAACAAGTAACTAAGAGCCCATGGAAAACCATGGATGAAAAGGGTGCTAGCACCTTCTCTTTTCATAATCTACCCCCCGAACCCAAAAACAATCTCAAAGGTCTTTCCTGTGATTTTTTACCTTTCCTTTTGGATAAAATAAAAGTCGGTGGCGACTCTTGCTAAACTGAAACATTTGCGAACACAAATGCAAAACCTCAAGTCAGTTCTCCCACCGCATCACAGAACTGGCGACTCTGCTGGGGAATATTAAATAAATGGGGTTACCTTAGGGTTTTAGATCACCTTTACATGCTTATCTTATTTGACTTGATTGCTTTACACTTTGGTTCTATTGTTTGGGTTTGAATCCTCTACCCGAATTTGGGAAACATTCATAGGTAAATAGCAATACGTTGTGGAAACTGTGCGGGGTATACCGACATGGTTGAAGCAATAGCTATATTAGTGTGACATATTTGTTGGTACCGGTAGCCTTTGAGTTAATCAAAGAGAATACGGGCCCGCTGAGTGATGTCATGAAGCACAAATGGACTTTTAGAACCTTTACTTGACCAACTTGGCCTTTTTAGGAGTAGTGAGATGACCGACTTTGGTGCAGTCCGAAGTTGGTAGATACTCGATACTACACTCATTGAGGGTTGTTTTATTGGAATATTGCGGTCGCCAGTAAAGGGGCTAAACTGAAACAATGAACACAGAAAATAATTCGGTGATATTGAGCTCCTTAGAACCCGGTTACTATTTATAGGACAGGTTGAGCCAACTAAACTTCAAGAGGGTACTTACCTATGAAACCCCATGCAAGCTTGAAACTAGGAACTTGTGTGATTTGTTTGTACATATATACTTGTGCATAACATCATAAACATCATGAAGCATCATATGCATCCACTAACCATTTCAAGGATTTGGATTTTCATCTTTGTTCCTGTTTTGTAGGTAATGGATTCACTTCGCAGGAAAACAATCCAAGTCAACCTTGTAAGAATTCCTCCTCAGCTCAAGGAGCTAGCTTCAAGGATTCCTGAGAATTCTCCATTCACCGAGAGGCATGGTCGTCTTCTCAACTTAGTCAACACCAACACTGAGGAGGATATGCTGAAAGTTCTCTTCCAGTTCTTTGACCCCCTACACCACTGCTTCACATTTCCTGACTACCATCTAGTACCTACTTTGGAGGAATTTTCTCAACTCTTGAGGATTCCTATTCTCCATCAACTACCCTACAACGGTACGGAAAGAGATCCAAAGCTTGAAGATGTTGCTTAAGCCCTACACTTGCAACCATCTAATATCATAGGCCATCGGGAAACTAGAAGTGGTGTCAAAGGTTTCTTGTCAAAATTTCTATTTGAGAAGGCCCAAAGCTGCTAGAATTCATTGGACTTACAAGCTTTTGAGGAGATTGTAGCTCTTCTCATCTATGGGATGGTCTTGTTCCCAAATCCTGACCAGCTTATAGATGTAAGTGCTGTCAAAATTTTCATGGCTCGCAACCCGGTGCCTACATTGCTTGGGGATATCCTCCACTCTTTTCACACTCGAACAATAAGGAAAAGAGGTGTTCTCATGTGTTGTACTCCTCTATTGGCAAGATGGTTTATTTCTCATCTTCCCTAATCAGTCTTGAAGAATGAGCAAGGTTTGAGGTGGTCACAACGATTGATGACTCTTACATATTCAGATGTTCATTGGTGTTCTCAATCCAAAGAAAATGTTATCATCATTGATTGTTGTGGGGAATTCCCTAATGTACCTCTACTAGGAATTAGGGGAGGCATTACCTACAACCCCTGCTTGGCTCTGAGACATTTTGGGTATGCCCGAAGGGATGTCCCACATGACATGCTGATTCTAGACTTGGTTTTTGACTTCGACAACGACGATCAAGGACTTCGACAAAGGTTCATCCGAGCTTGGATGATGCCCAACAAGGTGGACAGTAAGACCTTGGGACACAAGAATTCCATCCCCCTTGAGCCTTACCTCAAGAGGGTACGAACCCGCGCCCAAAGTCTTATGATGCCTTACCCCTACATTCTTCCTGTGATCAAAGAGCCTGTTATGGAAGGAGAGGTTCCATACACCCTCCTACATCCTGACATGCCAACATCACTTGAAGATTTGCAAAGGAGTTGGATACAGCTCAAGGGAGAGTGCGATACTTTCGAAGCCCAATTCTATGCAAGTGGGAAAAAGGTTTTGAAACTTACTCGTCAACTACATGAAGAGAAGACTCTCAACACCTACATTTCACCAAAGAGGATACGCAACGTCGTTTTACATTAGAATTTTGTATTATTTTTCCCATGGGGCATTGATGTACTAATAAATTCTATCTTATTAATATGACGTGCGTTCCTTTTTGTTTAAAACAAATTTGAAATTCTGAATCCTTAAATGCATTACATGAATACATATCATTCATCATATGCATAAGCAGGTATTCACACCAGGTTTCCTTATCTCTCTGCTGTTTATTTCAGCAAGATGGATATTGAGCAGACGGTCAAAGACTTGCAAGTGCAGAATTCACAGTTTCAACAACTACTTCTGACCTTGGCAAAGGGGCAGGAGGAGCTCAAAACTCTAATGGAAAAGGAAAAATAGAAAAAGAAAAAGAAGAGGGTTGGTGTGGCTACCATGGGTAGAAGATTTGAAGGTCAAGCTAGAAGGGTCCTGGATTTCCCCTCAATATCTGATGAAGGGGTAAGAAAGGGTAAAGAGAATGTCGTGCCATCTGATTCACAGGAAGAAGAAGAGGAGGAGGATGAAGACTATTCTGAACAGCAGTACCCTCCTGAAGATGACAAGTACAAGAATCTGGAAGAGCGTCTAGCTGCCATGGAGGTACAAAGAGTGCCTGGGCTGGACTTTGAAGAGTTAGGGCTGGTTGCTGGGATTTTCATTCCCCCTAAGTTTAAGGTCCCTCTTTTTGATAAATACGATGGGTTTTCTTGTCCCAAGATGCACCTACGGTATTACGTCAGAAAAATTCAACTGCATTCTTCTGACAAAGACCTATGGGTTCATTTCTTCCAGGACAATCTTTCGGGTACGCAGTTAGATTGGTTCTACCAGCTAGGGAGGTCTGATGTACATAATTGCGAGGATTTGGCGGATGCATTCTACAGACAGTATCAATATAATGTGGACTTAGCACCAACCCGTACTCAATTACAGAGTATGGGCATTGTCTCAAATGAAGGTTTCAAAGAGTATGCCCAGAAATAGAGAGACTTGGCGGGACGAGTACAACCACCTCTATCTGAGAGGGAGCTGGTAGATATGTTCTTGGGTACACTGTCAGGCCCCTTTTTAAATCACCTGATTGGAAGTTCGTCTGCGGGGTTCACCGAGTTGATTCTAACTGGTGAGAGAGTTGAAGCCGACATAAAGAGTGGGAAAATTCAAAAGGATGCATCTGCTTCCGCTGCCATCAAAAAGACCTTTCTAGCAAAGAAAGAAGTCTCAGCTGTCTACTCCCAAAGAGGTCAAGGAAGAGTTGAGCGCCAGCCAGCGGTGGGGGCTGTAATGATTCATAAGTCTGCAACTGATTAGCCTAGAAACAATCAACCCAGAACCAACCAAGCAAGGGTGGAAAGGCCTGCACGACAATTCACCCGGATAAATATGACTCCCGCTCAGGTACTACCCCATCTCTTGAAGTTTAACCTTGCAAGTTTGAAAGAGGCGCCGAAGAATCCGAATACATCTTCTCCTTACTACCATTCAAATGCCAAGTGTGCTTATCATTCAGACAACCTGGGGCACGACACCAACAATTGTTGGGCCCTCAAAAATAAAATTCAGGATTTGATAGACGCTAAAGAAGTTGAATTCGACGCCCCTGAAAAGCCTAACATGATATCTGCTCCAATGCCAAAGCATGGCCACAATGCCCATGCTGTTGAAGAAGATATTTTTGTTGCTACTGTTGATGATTTGATGAATCCGCTACCGATAATCAAGTTGAATTTGCTGAAGGCTAGGATTTTCCCAGGTTGTGAAGAAGATTGCTACCTTTGTTCATCCTTACCAACCGACTGTCCATTGTTGAAGGTAGGCATCCAACGCCTAATGGATAACCAAGAAATCTTTTTGAAAAGACTCCTATTACACCGACTCCTATCAATGATGTTTCGATAATTACCATATCCGCCAATCTTTCCACTGTTAAGATTACATCCGATCCGAAGATTGCACCTTTGAAGATAACCATGTCGGGGCCTATCCCGTACAAGTCCAACAAATCAATACCGTGGAACTATGGGGGAGATATATTTTACCATGGTATTAAACAAATTGAATCGACTAAAGAGAGTTCTGATGAAGAGACTACCGACATTGGAAACATTGCCGGAACGAGTAAAATCACCCGCAGTGGACGAATTTTCTCTCTGGATATTTCCCCTCCAAAGGCGATCTTCGGACCCTCAGCTGCTCCTAAGGTTACCCCTGTACTGGTCAACATATCTGCAAGAACTCTGATTATTGAAGAAGTTGTGGCTCCTGTGGTTTTCCCCTCTGCTGCTGCTGATGATAGAGGGAAAGGGATCCAAGAAGAGCCTGTCAGGATGAAGGCTCAGTCATTGATCATCCCTGAGACCTCTCAAAAAGAAATGGAAGAGATTTTGAAAATAATCAAGAAAAGCGATTATAATGTTATGGAACAACTGGGGCAAACCCCATCAAAGATCTCTATGTTGGCCTTGCTGCTTTATTCAGAAGCTCATGCCAAAGCTTTGATCAGATTCTTGAAGACGGCCCATGTGCCACAAGAAACCTCTGCGGATCAGTTTAAGGAATGTGTAGCTAGCCTAACAGCTGATAACGCTCTATGATTCTCCGATGCTGATCTAACAATCAAAGGGACAAAACATAATGACGCTTTGCATGTCTCAGTGGAATGCAGAGGGACTACTCTAGCACACGTTCTGGTAGACACTGGTTCATCGCTGAACGTCTTTCCGAAGAAGGCATTGGATAGGTTGGATTGTGAAGGTTTAACCTTGAATCCCAGCAACATCATTGTAAGAGCCTTTGATGGTTCTAAAAGGATGGTCCACAGGGAGGTGGACATCCCGATTAAAGTGGGAACTGAAAGCTTCAACTCCACATTTTACGTGATGGACATCCGTCCTTCCTATTCTTGCTTGTTGGGAAGACCTTGGATTCACCATGCTAGAGCCGTCACTTCTACTCTGCATCAGAAGCTCAAGTACCCTGTCCAGGGGAAAATTGTAACTGTTCACGGCAAAGAGGAATACATGATAAGCCATCTAAATTCTTTCCGCTATGTAGACGTGGATGGTGAATTCATCGAAACCCCCTTTCAGCATTTTGAAGAGGTAGCTCAGGAGATTGCGGCAACCAAGACAGTGTCTTCTGTACCCATGATTACCAGACCTCCACCTCGGATGTCATCCCTCAAAGATGCAAAGGCTGTGATTGAAGAAGGAGGAAGCACAATCTGGGGCCAGCTTCCCGATTTTCCTTTCAAATCTGATAAATTCGGCTTGGGTTTCACTACTTCTGCTCAAAAGGCTGTACGCCACTCCCGTGCTGGAGGGCCGCCAGTGAAGATCACCCATCACGGAGTCAATGCTTTGGAGGATAGTGAAGAGGAGAGAAACTTGGAAGACTGGATTTTCCCTACGGTGGATGGAGGACTGTGTAATTGGGAGGCAAAGGACTTTGTTCCGATTACTTTCATAAATCAGTAATTTATCTTTCAAACATTTCTGTTGTTTTGTAATAATTCTTAAACAATTCGTACACTTTTAACCTTGTGCCTTACCTGAGGTACATAGGTCCATTTGTAAGGGTTTGATTTTTCATCTTCATATGCCATTTTAATGAATCATGGACGTTTTCATATATAAAATTTTGTGTTCATTGTATTTCTTTTTACACTTTATTTGTTTAAAGGTGGTTATCCCTTACACACATCCACACTCACAAATGCAGGTACCCTTCCATTCCGGATTCCATGGGTAACAATTCTGCTATGACCTTCAGTGACTCTGAAGATCTGGTCTACCATGCCAAATACGAAGGTGAGGAAGACTGTGAAGTGCCGGGAGAATTGGCTAGACTGCTACAATAGGAAGAAAGGGTTATTCTACCTCACGAGGAGTTTTTAGAGACAATCAACTTGGGAATTGAGGAAGACAGAAAAGAAGTCAGAGTGGGTGCCAACCTAGAGCCAAGTGTCAATGAGCGCTTAGTCCAGCTGTTGAATGAATATGTTGAGATCTTTGCCTGGTCATACAAAGACATGCCGGGACTCGATACAGATATTGTGGTTCACCGTCTACCCACAAGAGAAGACTGTCCACCAATTAAACATAAAGTCCGTCGCATGAGGCCCGACATGTCTGAAAAGATCAAAGCTGAAGTTATGAAGCAGTTCAATGCTGGATTTCTTGCTGTTACTTCCTATCCATAATGGGTTGCTAACATTGTGCCCGTGCCTAAGAAGGACGACAAAGTGAGAATGTGCGTGGATTACAAAGACTTAAACAGGGCCAACCCTAAAGATGACTTTCCACTACCGCACATTGACATCTTGGTTGACAACACATCTCAACACAAGGTATTTTCTTTCATGGACGGATTTTCGGGTTACAACCAGATCAAAATGGCACCCGAAGACATGGAGAAAACTACTTTTGTTACACAGTGGGGTACGCTCTGCTACAAAGTGATGCCATTCAGACTGAAGAATGTCGGGGCAACCTATCAGCGCGCCATGGTAGCTTTGTTTCATGATATGATACATCATGAGATAGAGGTCTATGTAGACGACATGATAGCCCGTTCACAGACGAAAGAAGAACACCTCGACCATTTGCAAAAGCTGTTTGTCAGGTTGAAGGAGTACAAGCTCAGACTGAACCCTAACAAGTGCACTTTTGGAGTCAGATCCGGTAAACTCTTGGGTTTCATTGTCAGCAACAAAGGCATCGAGGTTGATCCTTCCAAAGTCAAAGCTATACAAGAAATGCCTGCCCCTCGCACTGAAAAGGAGGTCAGAGGTTTTTTGGGACGCTTAAACTACATTTTTAGGTTCATTTCTCACCTAACATCTACCTGTGAGCCAATCTTCAAGCTGTTGAAGAAAGATCAGGTGGTTAAATGGAATGATGAATGTCAAGTTACTTTCAATAAAGTCAAGGAGTATTTGCTAGAACCTCCTATTTTGATGCCTCCCGTCGAAGGAAGACCGCTAATCATGTATCTGACTGTCCTAGAGAATTCAATGGGGGTGCGTATTGGGCCAACATTACGAGTCTGGCCGAAAAGAGCATGCCATTTATTACCTTAGCAAAAAGTTTACTGACTGTGAGACTCGATACTCACTGCTCGAGAAAACTTGTTGTGCTTTGGTATGGGCTGCTCGCCGGCTAAGGCAGTATATGTTGACTCATACCACTTTGCTGATCTCTAAGATGTATCCGATCAAGTACATCTTTGAGGAGCCTGCTCTATCTGGAAGAATCACAAGATGGCAGATGATCCTGACCGAATACGATATACAGTACACGACCCAAAAAGCTATAAAGGGGAGTGTGCTAGCCGATCATCTGGCCCATCAAGTTGTCGAAGATTACCAATCTATGAGGTTCGACTTCCCCGACGAGGATATCATGACTTTGGATAACATTGAAAAAAATAGACCGTATGACAGACCTGAGCAAGGATCCCGATGGACCCTATACTTCGATGGCGCTTCTAATGCACTTGGCAACGGTATCAACACAATACTCATTTCTCCAGAAGGTTTCCGTACACCTTTCACCACCAGACTCTGCTTCAGCTGTACCAACAACATGGCCGAGTATGAAGCTTGTATCTTTGGTCTCAAGGCTGCCATTGACTTGGGAATCAAATCTTTGGTTGTGTTTGGGGACTCAACTTTGGTCATCAGTCAGATCAAAGGAGAGTGGGACACTAAGCATCCCAACCTCATCCCTTACAAAGAACATGTCTTGACATTGTTACCACATTTCGAGCAGATTACCTTCGAGCACTTCCTGCGAGAAGAGAATCAGCTAGCAAATTCTCTAGCTACAATGTCATCCATGTTTAAACTTAACTGGGATAACGAGGCTCCCCAAATCACCATTGAACGGATGGACGAACCTGCACATTGTCACGAGATTAATACCGAAGAAGTAGTGGACCGACCTTGGTTTCACGAAGTCAAAAGGTATCTCGAGGCTCAAGAATACCCTGAAGGAGCTTCAGTCAACGACAAAAAGTTCTTGAGGAGATTCTCGGAAAAGTTCTTCTTGAGCAATGGTATCCTATACAAGCGCAATCATGATTGCATTCTGCTCCGTTGTGTGGACAAGATTGAAGCTAAACAGATGATGGCTGAACTGCACAATGGTACCTTTGGCACTCACTCTAGCGGACATACGATGGCTAAGAAGATTCTGCGGGTAGGCTATTACTAGTCTACCATGGAAGCTGACTGCTATCAACATTCCCGAACATGCCATAAATGTCAAATCTATGCAGACAAGGTACATATACCTCTAGTTCCTCTCAATGTCTTAACAGCTCCTTGGCCATTCGCTATATGGGGAATCGACATGTTTGGAGAGATCAGGCCTACAGCATCCAATGGACACCGCTTTATTCTAGTGGCCATTGATTACTTCACCAAGTGGGTTGAAGCAGCTTCCTTCGCATCCGTTACAAAGAATATGGTTGCCCGCTTCATCAAGCATAACCTCATTTGCCGGTACGGCATCCCCGAAAGGATCATCACCGACAACGGTACAAACCTTAACAATACTATGATTACCGCCTTGTGCAAGCAGTTCCAGATTAAACATCACAATTCATCTCCCTATCGGCCAAAGATGATTGGTGCTGTCGAAGTTGTGAACTAAAATATCAAGAAGATCATACAAAAGATGACAGTCACCTACAAGGACTGGCATGTGATGTTACTGTTTGCTCTGCATGGGTACCGTACCTAGACACGCACTTCAACTGGGGCAACACCCTATTCTTTGGTATATGGCATGGAAGCTGTTTTACCTATCGAGGTTTAGATTCTGTCCTTGAGAATCATGAAGGATGCTGGTTTGAGTGAAGACGATTGGATTCAGACCCGGCTTGATCAACTTAACTTGATTGATGAAAAGCGACTTACCGCTATTTTCCATGGCCAGGAGTATCAGGAACGGATGATCAAGGCATTCAACAAGAAAGTCAGGCGTCAGGTATATCAAGTCAGGGATCTTGTAATCAAGCGGATCATCTTGCCGAAAAGTGATCCCAGGGGAAAATGGAATCCTCCTTACGAAGGATCATTTATGATTAAAAACATCTTTTCTGGTGGGGCAATGATATTAACCACCATGGACGGTGAAGATCTGCCGCACCCTGCAAACGCAGACATAGTCAAAAGATACTACGCATAAATGACCCGACAAGTTGAAAACCCGAAAGGGCGACTTGGGTAAAAAAGGGCATCTGGTGAATCAAAAACCCGAAAGGGAGGTTCAGGCAAAAGTTAGGGATAAATGAAAAAATCTGTACACCCGGCAAGTTGAAAACCCGAAAGGGCGACTTGGGGAAAAAAGGGTTTCCCGGTGGATCGAAAACCCGAAAGGGAGGTCCAGGAAAAAATTAGGGAATTAAAGCGTATGACTATGTCTCGTCGGATCACTTTAAGGACAATCTCTTCACGGACAAGCTCCGGGCTTCTGATCAATCCAATCATCTTCGAACGAAGCAACAAATGGACAAGATACCCAGAGTTACGAAGGCTATAGCAGAATGGGAACCCCATGGAATTTTTACACATAGCCATCTTTCTTTGTATAAATTTTTCTCATTTTTTATGACAACGTTATCTTACTAGGATGTCTGTCTCCTTTGTACAAAATACTTACACAAAGTTAATACAAAGATACTTCAAAGTGCATAAAACTATTTGCCTTTTCTTCTTTTTTACACTTGTGTTTTATTTGAAAACGTCCAATGATTTATTAATAAGCATATGCATTTGAATATAATCACTATTTACAAATAAATGAAATGAGAAAGAACAATTACTGACAGGTTGAAAGTATAGGAAAACGTCTTTAGGCTGTTCCAAGAGAAATCCCCTGCAGTACATCATCCAGATCCCCAGCGGAGCTAAAACCTTGAAATATATATCTCCAGCGGAACTAAATTTCCAAATCCCCGCCAGAGTTAAACTTCAAACTCCCAATCCCTGTCGGAGTTATATTTCAAACCCTTAATCCACCATCAGAGTTAACCCTCCAAACTCCCAATCCTCGGCGGAGCAAAACTTTGAACTGCAGACCCTCAGCGGAGATGAAACCTTCTCCCCCTGTCAAATTAAATTTCTAGCTACCAATCCACAGCGGGAATCATTTAGTTTTCCCCAAATCCCCCAACAAGTTATCTTAAAGTCTGAGAATCAACCAGATAACAGTTAACTTTTATCTCCAACCTAGGATAATTTCCCAGTAGATTGGCATACAACCCAAACTCCTGACCTCTCCAACAGTATAGCTACTCCCCTAGAGTTTTCACTTACTCTCCACTAGGAAGCCTTCTTCCCCACAGAGTTTTTACTCCCCAACAGAATGAAGATTCTCATTCTTAACTCGCCAGCTTGAAGTCCCCAAGGATTCAAATTCCCCTAGCAGATTGAAGATTCTCATTCTTGATTCCCCAGTGAAGTTGCCAGAGTCTTCATTACTCCCCAACATGAATTTGTCAGAATTTTTAATCCCCTGCAGATCGAAGATTCTCATTCACCACTCCTCAACAGATTAAAGATTCTCATTCTTAGTTCCTCGCGGAAGCCATCCGAGTCTTCCCTTTTTCTCCAACAGATCAAGGTTTTCTTTTGTTTGATCCCCGGTAGAGATCACCAGAGTTTTCCTTATTCCCCGGTCGAGTAAGGATTCCCATGGTGTAATCCCCAACCATAGTCATCAAAGTTCTCGGGATTCCCCAAGCAGGTTTCTCAAGCAACACTTGGCATTATTTTCACAACAGAATGATTGTCATATTTCAACTCCAAAGACTTGAAGGATCCCTACATCCCCACAAAAGTTATCAAAGATTTTGAATCTCCAACAACAGTCAGGGATTTATTTTCCCCGGCAGCAGTCAAAGATTTCATTATCCCCAGCTATCAAGGATTTTTTTTCCTCAGCAAGACAACAAATCAGCTTACATGCGCATACATTACATTCATATATCATAAACATTGATAAAACACATTTTATTGCATCATACATTTCATGCAACATAACTTTGTGTTTCAGCTAACATTTTACCCTTTTCAAGGATAAGATTAAAAGCTATCTTTAACAAATATTCAAAGATTTCAGATACAATACAGATATACTCTAGACACGGAAGTCATTCTGTTACTCATTCAGATCTCTTATTCAGATACAGTATAGATACACGCCAAACACAGAGGCCAATCTATTACTCATTCAGAATTTCAAGTCAAGATACAATACGGATACGCTCCAGACACAAATTCCATTCTATCACTCATTCAGACTTCAACAATCAGATACATATTAGATACGCTCCAGACGCGGAAGCCATTCTATTTCTCATTCAGATTCAACTATCAAATTCAAGTACGAATACACTCCAGACATGGAAGTCATTCTGTCACTTATTCAGATCCCAGTTACAGTACGGATACACTCCAAACACGGAAGTCATTCTACTATTCATACAGATCTCAACTTCAAATATAGTCTAGATACGCTCCATACACGGTTTCCATTATGTCACTTATTCTGACCTTTTCCACAGCCCAAAGATGCTCCAGACACGGATGCTTTTCTGTCGCTTATTCAGACTTAGATACAATACAAGATACACTCCAGACACAGAAGTTATTCTATTATTCATTCAAGAATCAAATGCAGATACAATATAGATACACTCCAGACACGGAAGTCATTCTGCTATTCATTCATAATCAAATATAGTTACAACTCGGATACGCTCCAGACACGGACACCATTCCATTGCTCATACAGATTCAGTCTCTAGATACAGTTCAGATACGTTTTAGACGCGGATACCATTCTGATACTCATTCTTTTGACTTACAACATGTAGTTCAACAAACATTCCTGGATGGCATCTTTAAGCCCATCTCCAACAAGATTCTGTCACATCTCCAAATGGCATCTTTAAGCCCATTTCCTCAACTACATTTTGACGAGTGCAAATTTATGGGCACTCTAGTGTCCAATCATCTTTTACCTTCGATTCACGAACGACAAACTCGCCAATCTAAATCTTTAGGTTCAAGAAGATTGAACAGGGGGAGCTGTTGTACCCCAAAATTTTCCCTCTCATTTTATCAAGATTTTCCTCACAAGGCTCCTTGGATTCAAGATCAGATTAGGGTTTGCTCAGCTCAAGACATCTCCTTGCACTGTTGATCTGAAATTAGGGTTTGAGTTTGCACAAGGGTTTTTGTACTTTCAATGCTTAATGTGACTTTCATACTTCATGTTGGACCTATAAGATTGCTCATTCCAAGTTTCAAGCCTTGAATCAAATTTTTGCCCAGTCAATTGGACAGTTGACCTAAAAATCAACTGTATTGGGGAAAAAGTCAACTGTGGCCAATTTACAGTCAAACCTCATAATTTTTTATCCACATCAACATTATAGACTCATATGAACCATTTGATCAAGTTTGGACCACAACTCCTCAATAAATTTGATCAGATCATCAAAAGGGCAAAATGGTCATTTTTAGGGTTTTGACTACAGAAGGGCAATTTCTGATTTTTAACCTAGCCAATGGCAAATTGGGTTCAAGAATAGTTTCAAGGACTCAATGGCATCATCTTTACCTAATCACAAGGTTCAAAAGATCTCAAATGCATTGGATTGACAGATGAATTTTCCAGTCAACTGATTGAAAATCAACTGTACACTGAAAAGTCAAACTTTGACTTTTTTGGTCAAAATCAAGTGCCAAGGGTCATTTTTCATCAAAATGTGTCAAAACATGAAACTTGTTCACCAAGAAACCTAATTTTGAAAATTAGGGTTTAAGTTTGAAATTTTGCATAACTTAAAAATTTTCTAAGTTATGAAAATTTCTTTTTTTCCCCAACTTTTTCACCATGATGCAATTGGATTCAAACAAAACTTCCACCATGAAAGTTGTAGTCCTCCACAAAATCTACAACTTTTAGTCACAAAGTTTTCCAAAAAGATGCTTGGATCTCAAGTTATGATTTTGTGAATAAGGGTCCATGAAACTTTTAACTTAGTGAAATTTTGCCCTAGTTTAGGCAGGATTTTGACCTATCTTCATGGAAATTTTTCACCTAGTTCCAAATGTAATCTCAAAATTCATTTCAAAGATGGATTGAAGAGCATGTTACAAGCTTTCCAAAAGGTCCAAGAATTCTCCAAGATCATTAATGGTTAGGTAGAATCGAAAGTTTGAAAATGGAAAATTATCACTTTTGTCCAAGGCATTTTGCACATTGCTACAACTTGCAAATCTGTCCAAAGCATGCTTGTACTTGTTTTACAGGTCTTAAACCTTTCTACACTCCTTAATTAAATGCAAATACAATGGATATTGGTCTTATTATGAGCTTTGGAGCATTACACATTGAACTAATCCATTTATGGCAAAAAGATAACATTGCTACTTTGATAAAGTTCACTTTATGTAACTTTGTTTATCTTGAGCCATGGACCTAGCCTTTTGCTGCAAAAAAAGTCCACTAATATCAAGCAAAGTTCACCAACTCTCAGCAGGCCTCAAGCTAGCTTGTACAACCTTGGCATTGTCAATTCCAACTTTTCTTCAAAAGCAAGCAATTGTGCAAAAGTTCACAGAACTAAAAAATCTGATAAGAGCAAGTCTAAGTCTCATTTCAAACAAGTTCAACATATTGTACCAAGCCAGAAAACACGAATTGCCAAGATTCCAAACACCCAAAACACAAAAACACCAACTTCTGCCCAAAACAGGGCATTTTCTACAAACACCAAGCCAAAACAAATTCCACTCGTGCGTTTTGTCCCAAACCACTTCAGACACATTGCATACATCCCATCCAAGCTACCCAAGTCCCTGTCGAGCCACTATAACTCCATTTTCACACTTCACCATTTTCACTTTGAAGCTTTGCAGGTTGAGTTCTACAAAGACATTTAGGCCATTTCAAAGCAAGCTAAGCATTGGGAAAGGTCAAGGGAACATCAAGCAAGCTCAAAAGTCCTTCAGGCCTCATTCAAAGTTGTTGCATTGCCATATTCGAACTTGACTGAAATAGGTCAGAATTTGGGGGTGATGAAATTCTCTATGGTCTTTGAGAGTTAGATCAAGTTCTTTATATCATTAGAATCGTGTGATGATGAGTTATAACTTTCATGTTGCAAGATTTTGTTTTTAAGCACGTATGTAGGAGTTACAAGTTTGAACAAGAAACACGCGTTTTTTCTGTCTCAAGGACAGGGATGAAGGGACATTGGGTTGGGCATGGCTTCTTCTGCTTTTGACACCCCCATGCTTGCTTTCTGCACCCCTTGGCCCATTTGTTTTATTTTTGTATATTTTTTTATTTCTTTTAAATTTTTTCACTTTATTTATTTTTTTAAATATTAAAAATCACCAAAAATATTTTCTTAATTTTTGCATTTTTATTTTATTATTTTTATTATTTTTTTGGACATAAAAATATTTTATTAAATAACAATACTTTTATTTTATTAAATAAATTTGTAAATAATATTAAAATACTTACATATTTTATTTTATTATATTATACATATAAAATAATAGTTTCTCACATATTTTATTTTTTAATATTTTGTATATATTATTTTTATTATTTCTTTGTACATAAATGAAATAAAATAATAATAGAAATATATTTTCTTTTAAAACAAATTAGAGTTTTCACCCTTTTCAAAAATAATCATTAATATTTTTCTTATTTTGAGACATAAATAATTTATTTTACATACATAAAATAAATACAAAAACATTTGTGATACGGTGGGAGAACTTACTATGGTTTTGCGTTTGTTTTCGCAAATGTTTCGGTCGAGCAAGAGTCGCCACCGACTTTTTATTTTATCCTAAGGAAAGGTTTAAAAAGCACAGCAAAAACCTTTGAGATATTTCCTTGGGTTCGGGGAGTAGATTATAGAAAGGGAAGGTATTAGCACCCTTTCTATCCATGGTTATCCATGGGCTCTTAGGTACTTGCTTAGATCAACTTGCCTTGGTTTTCAATTGTTTGAAATGGTGCTTTGTGTGTGGTTTTGAAAATGTTTTGAAAAAGATGCCTTGTATAGGCTACCCTTGTAACAATTCTTTACTCGAATGTTTTACAAAAGGTGTTTGTCTTTTTGAAAAGATGTTTCAAAGTTTTTTTGAAAGTTTGTTTTGAAAATGTTTGTGAAGTGTGGTTTGAAAAATAGGCAAGTGTTTTTGTTTTGACAAGTACCTAAAAGCTATATACCCTAAAGTTCTCAAAGATTTTTGTTGTGTTTTAACCTTTTTAACAATTTTGTTCCACCATTGCATTTGGTGGACAATCTTGTGTTAGGATGTGAAAGGGACGGGCGCGGGTCATCGTTTAGACCATAATTGCAATGGTGTTAAGTATCTTTGGGCAATTTTTCCTTAAAAGGGACTTGATCATTTTAGGCAACTTTTTGAAAGCGTCATCGAGGGACTATGATCATTTGAATTGTGTTTGTTTTACCCAAAGAAACCTAGCATGCAATATGGCCCATTTATTGAAGGCAATAAGTGGAATACCCTAGGGGTGCAAGTGTGATATGTGTTGTCCATTTTCATGCTTGATTATCTTGAAATTAGGTCAAACTATTTTGTTCTTTTTATTTGCATACAAACCCTAATTCTAACATGGTATATTTAGAAAGCATTAAAGTGCGAAAAATAAAGTTCTAAACTATTACAACACCATATGGGAAGGGGGGTACAAATGTTCAAATGGGGGGATATTTAGACAAGGATTTTAAACCTAGACTATTACATCAATTTGGAATTTATTTACAAGATAATTAATTTGCACAAATTAAATAGAAATAAAATAAATATGCAAGATGCAAAAGGGGTTTTTTTATATGTATGAAAACAAGTATTTTTTATGTCAAATGAACAAAATAAAAAAAAGTATTATTTTTGGAGCTTTTTAACGTTTGGGGCAAAACCCTAATTTTCTTAGATAAAAGTATTAATTATTTAATATATACTAATATTTATCAATTATATATGAAATAAAAATAAAAATGAAGTATATTTGTCAAAATGATATTTTTACTATTAAATGTTAATAAAAAATAAAGTGTATATATTTTTGTATTTTTTACTAAATATTCTAATAATATATATATATATATATATATATATATATATATATATATATATATATATATATATATATATATATATATATATATATATATATGTATTAATTTCTAAATATGTATTATATATATAAAAATAATAATATTTAATATTTATAAAAAAAAGTATATTTTTTACAAAATATTTTAAGAAGATAAAACAAAATAAAAATGAAAATAAAAATATGCTTACATTATTTTCTAGTATTTTAAGTGAAAAGTAAGTTTATATAATTATTTATGTACAAATAACTAATCTTAAACAAATAAATGCCTAAAAAATGTAAAAATGATGTAAAAAATATTTTTATGTTTTTAATATTATTAGCAAAAATAAACAAGTCAAAATAAAAAAAGAAAAGTCAAAAAATCATTAAAACAAACAAAATGGGCTCAGGGGGTGTCAAAGTGAAAATGTGGTGTGGAAAGAAATAGCACAAAAGGCCCAGCCCACCAAGCCTTTCTTCAACCTCCAGCCAGAAAGATGTTCAAAAACGCGCGCCTGAACACCAATTCAAACATCTGGATTCCTTGATCTTTTGCACAAACTTACAACATAAGAAATGTTAAGCATTGAATCACGATTCTAAATATGTAAAGAACTCATCCTAACTCTCAGAAATGAGAGAGAATTTCATCATTCCCAAATCCTAACCTAAGTTTTTATCAATATTCAGACCTTAAATTCTCATAGCTCAGGCAAAATAAATGGAAAGTAAAAGTATGTACAGATTCAGGGGCATGAGTAGAACACTTTTTATTCACAAACTTAGAGCTAATGATGCCTACACTAAGGGTTAGAAGTTCAAGAAGATACCTGTTCAATTGAAGTTGTATCTGATAATGGAGGTACTTTCAGAGCAAGGTGATGATTGGTACAACTTCCTTGATGTCCAGGGATGCTATTCCAAGTTTTACTTTACTTTGAAACACTTTGAATCGAGCTAGGGAACTTCAACTGCAAAACAAGAAAGTGAAAATGGTGGAACTAATTAGAGGAGTTACAGGTCGTGTTTTAGACTTTGGTTAGCTTCAAGTGATGCTAGGGAATGTGTTTGATGAGCTTTTAGCAAGAATGCATGAAAGGGATGAGAGTTGGCACTCAAACTGCAGTAGGAGCTCTGTTTGGGAAGTTTGAGGGTGGTTCTGTATTCTAAAGGGCAATGGAGGTGTTGGAGTCGTGTGCTAGCTCAGTTAGGATGTCTTGAATGTGTACAAAATATTTGCTTAAGGGTTCTATTGCTGAGATCAAAGTTGTGTTGTGATATACTATGTTTCTTAACACTTAAGCAAGAAATGGTCAAGTTGGTGTTTAGACAGGTAGAGACCCCCATAACATGCTGCAAACCTTGGCATTGATCAGTGTGATTAGTCCCTAAACTTGTACCAAGGGGATTTGATCTGTACTTCTTGGATTTTCATTTTGACATAAAGCTTACTTTTGCAAAAATGGTTAAAGTGCTTTATCTATTTTGGGATTAATCCATCATACAATGCTTGAACACATAGAACATGGTCTTGACACAAAGAGTTTGCATTAAATTTATGAGTGTTGGATGGTTTAGAGGCCTGTAATCAAGGGAAGCATGCTGATTTGAAAAATTGCACAAGTTATGAACATGGAAATTGGCCAATTCAAAAGTGAGTTTTTGCCATATTGCAAAATTCGATTCTCTCAAGTCATGAGGTTGTTTGATGAGTTCTTGGACATTTTGGAAAGCTTGGAATACTTAATACAATCCATCTTTGAAATGCAAATTGAAATTCCAAGGGGAAGTATGTGAAAAATGGTCTTGAAGTTAGGTAAAAACCTTGCCTAAAAAGGTCAAAATTTCACTAAGTTAAGAATGGTTTAGTACCCTTATTCCAAAAATTGTAACTTGAGATACAAGCTTCTTTTAGAAAAACTTTGTGAATCAAAGTTGTAGATTATGAAATAGGCTACAACTTTCATGTTTTGACTTTTGCTTGAATCCAAATGAATCTTGGTGAGAAAGTGGGACAAAGTTAGGAAAAAATTAGGGTTTTTCATAACTTAGAAAAATTCTAAGTTATGAAAAATTCTCATTTCAAACCCTAATTTGCAATTTTTGATTTCTTGGTGAACAAGTTTCATGATTTGACATGTTTTGATGAAAAATGAATCTTGACTCTTGATTTTGACCAAAAAGTCAAAGTTTGACTTTTCAGTATACAGTCAAAATTGATCAATTGACTGGGAAATTCAACTGTCAATCTTGTGCATTTGGGATCTTTTGAACTTGTTGAGCATGTCAAGAAAATTCCATGGGGTACTTGAGTCCATATGTGAGCTTGGCTTGCCATTGGCTAGGTCAAACAGTCAAAAATTACCTTTGTGCAGTCAAAACCCTAAAAATGACCATTTTGCCCTTTTGGTGATCTGATCAAATTTCTTGTGGAGTTGTGATCCAAACTTGATCAAATGGTCCATGTGAGTTCATGATGTTGATGTGGGTCAATTTTCATGAGGTTTGACTGTCAATTGGCCACAGTTGACTTTTCCCCCAATACAACTGATTTCTAGGTCAACTGTCCAATTGACTGGGAAAAACTTGGAATCAAGACTTGAAACTTGATGTGGATAAACTTGGGAGTCCAATATGAAGCATGAAAGTCATATTAGGCATTTTAGGTCAGAACATCTTTGTGCAAACACAAACCCTAATTTGGGTCAACAGTGCAAGGAGAAGTCTTGAGCAGATGAAACCCTAACTGGATCTTGATCTCCAAGGGCTTTGTGATGAGAAATCAATGAGAAATGGGAGGGCAAATTTTGGGGTACAACAGTTGCCCCTGTTCAATCTTCTTGAATCCGAAGAGTTAGATTGGCAAGTTTGCCTTTCGTGACTCGAGGGTAAAAGGAGATTGGACACTAGAGTGCCCTTAAATTTGCACTCGTCAAAGCAAGGGATGCGGGAATGGGCTTAGAGATGCCATTTGGAGATGGGCTTAACGATGCCATCGGGAGGAATGACAGAAACTCGTCGGGGATGGGCTTAAAGATGCCATCTCGAATGAGTATCAGGAAGGTGTCCATGCTTTGGACCATCTCTGAATTGGGGGTCTGAATAAGCAATAGATTGACATCCGTTGTTAGGAGGAATCCGTAAACTGTTTTCAAAAATTGCATTTGAATAAGTTGATAGATTAACATCCGTTGTTGGGAAGAATCCATAAACTGTTTTCAGAAGTCTGGAGAAGAACCTGAACAAGCGATGGGTTAACATCCGTTACTTGGAGAACCCGTGAACTGTTTTCAGAAATCTTGAAGTTGAATAAGCAATAGAGCATCATCCATTGTTGGGAAGCGTCCGTAAACTGTTTTCAAAGGTTGCATCTGAACAAGTGATAGATTAACATTCGTTGTTGGGAAGAATCCATAAACTGTTTTCAGAAGTCTTGAGAAGAATCTGAATAAGCAATAGGTTAACATTCATTACTTGGAGAACCTGTGAACTGTTTTCAGAAATCTTGAAGTTGAATAAGCAATAGAGCAGCATCCGTTGTTGGGAAGCGTCCGTAAACTGTTTTCAAAGGTTGCATCTGAACAAGTGATAGATTAACATCTGTTGTTGGGAAGAATCCATAAACTGTTTTCAGAAGTCTTGAGAAGAATCTGAATAAGCAATAGGTTAACATCCGTTACTTGGAGAACCTATGAACTGTTTTCAGAAATCTTGAAGTTGAATAAGCAATAGAGCAGCATCCGTTGTTGGGAAGCGTCCGTAAACTGTTTTCAAAGGTTGCATCTGAACAAGTGATAGATTAACATTCGTTGTTGGGAAGAATCCATAAACTGTTTTCAGAAGTCTTGAGAAGAATCTGAATAAGCAATAGGTTAACATCCGTTACTTGGAGAACCTGTGAACTGTTTTCAGAAATCTTGAAGTTGAATAAGCAATAGAGCAGCATCCGTTGTTGGGAAGCGTCCGTAAACTGTTTTCAAAGGTTGCATCTGAACAAGTGATAGATTAACATCCGTTGTTGGGAAGAATCCATAAACTGTTTTCAGAAGTCTTAAGAAGAAAACTGAACAAGCGATAGGTTAACATCCGTTACTTGGAGAACCCGTGAACTGTTTTCAGAGATCTTGAAGTTCGAGGAGGAACCGGTGTAGGGTTTCCTGATGATGAGCTCGTGTAAAACTGCATCTGGATGAATCTGGAATAAACATCAGAATATTGCCATGTCTGGGTCATATCTGAACTATTCCTGGCAAAAATCTCGGAAGATAATGATTTTTGTCTGTCGACTGATCTTACCTGCAAAGGCAAAGAGTTAGTTATATGCAATGCCATGATGCATGACACAATGTATGTTATATGATATGAATGTAGATGGATGCGCATGTAAGCTGGAGAGCTGTCTTGCAAAGGATAGATGAATCCGAGATGGCTGAAGATAAAAGTATCTTGACTGCTGCCGGGAAGAATAATTCCTGGTTGTTGCTGGAGAATAGGGAGCTTGGGTTGTATACCAATCTTCTGGGGAATTCCTGATGACTTCTACTGGGGAGTTCCAATCTAATAGACCCATGCTGGGGATGTAAGACTGAGAATCTTCAGTTTGGTGGGAAGTATCTCTGGCGACTTCACTGGGGAACTCAAGATTTGCCCTCCCAAAATTCTGTGGGGAGAAGGTTCATTAGTCTGGCTCCGCTGGGGATTTGATAATTTGAAGCTTTAGCTCTGCCGGGAATACTGAAACTTAAACTCTGAGGGGAACTGAGTTCTGGAGGATTCTCTGGCT
The DNA here is from genome assembly GCA_948472305.1 of Vicia faba. Taxonomy (NCBI): domain Eukaryota; kingdom Viridiplantae; phylum Streptophyta; class Magnoliopsida; order Fabales; family Fabaceae; genus Vicia; species Vicia faba. Next base: position 631,090,484 of record OX451741.1, on the reverse strand, counting down.
GGGGATAACAAAGATAGGCTCCTCTGGGGGATTGTATTGATAAGCTATATTAGGGAACTCTGATGAACTCCGCTGGAGGTAGGAAGAATTTTGGCGAGTGCGATCTTCCGTGGCAATAAGCTGAGGATAACCCAGTTATAAGCCCTTGTGAGGAATAACTTTGAATAAAGCTCGGGAGAGACGTCCGTACTCTGTAGGATAAGCTTCCAGAATCTACTGGGGATAAGCTTCAGGGTTTGCTGGGGATATGGATTCCAAATCTCCTGGGGGTTTCCTTCGAAGGGTATCAAGATATCCAACTGCACCTTTGACCTATCAGTAATCCTCTTTCTTGATTCGTAAGGAAATGATTATGTTCAAATGCATATGCCTATTTAATAAAACATTGGACGTTTCTCAAAATAAAACAAATAGTGCAAGAGAAAAGAAAAGGGAATGACATAAATTTCTGGGAAAAGTATTTGTATTGACTTTCTATGAGTATATTTGTACAAAGGAGACAATCATCCTAGTAAGAGGATTTTGTCGTAAATATTGAAAGATTTATACAAAATAAAGATGGTTATGTGAAATAATTCCATGGGATTCCATTCCGCTATAGCTTTCACAACTCTGAATATCTGTCCATTCAATGTTTCGTTTTCCGATGACTGGATTGATCAGAAGCCTGGAACTGGTTGATGAAGAGATTGTCTTTGAAGTGATCCGACGAGACATAGTCATACGCTTTAATTCCCTAACTTTTGCCTGAATCTCCCTTTCGGGTTTTTGATCCACCGGGAAACCCCTTTTTGCCCAAGCCTCCCTTTCGGGTTTTCAACTTGCCGGGTGTACAAATTTTTTATTTTTATCCCTAACTTTTTCCTGAACCGCCCTTTCGGGTTTTCGGTTCACCGGGATGCCCATTTTTGCCCAAGCCGCCCTTTCGGGTTTTCGACTTGTCGGGTTATTTTATGCGTAGTATCTTTTGACTATGTCTGCGTTCGCAGGGTGCGGCGAATCGTCGCCGTCCATGGTGGTCAGAATCATTGCACCACCAGAAAATATGCTCTTGATCACAAATGGTCCTTCATATGTAGGAGTCCATTTGCCCCTGGGATCACTTTGCAGCAAGATAATCCTCTTGATTACGAGATCTCCGACTTGATACACTTGACGTCTGACTTTCTTATTGAAGGCCTTGATCATCCGTTTTTGATACGTCTGACCATGGCATATAGCAGCGAGTCGCTTCTCGTCGATCAGATTGAGTTGATCAAGTCGGGTCTGCATCCAATCATCTTCATTCAAACCTGTATCCTTCATAATCCTTAGAGAAGGAATCTGGACTTCCATAGGCAAGACAGCTTCCATGCCATATACCAAAGAAAATGGGGTTGCCCCTGTTGAAGTACGTGCCGTCGTACGGTATCCATACAGAGCAAACGGTAACATCTCATGCCAGTCTTTGTAAGTGACTGTCATTTTCTGAATGATCTTCTTAATGTTTTTGTTCGCAGCTTCAACAACACCGTTCATCTTCGGCCGATAGGGAGATGAATTGTGATGATAAATCTTGAACTGTTCGCACAACGCGGTGATCATCGTGTTATTCAGATTTGTACCGTTGTCTGTGATGATCCTGTCTGGAACACCATACCGGCATATGAGATTTTGCTTGATAAAGCGGGCAACCACATTTTTAGTAACAGAGGCGAAGGAAGCCGCTTCGACCCATTTGGTGAAATAGTCAATGGCAACCAGGATGAAGCGATGTCCGTTGGAAGCCGTGGGCTTGATCTCTCCAATCATGTCAATGCCCCACATTGCAAATGGCCAAGGAGCAGTCAGAACGTTGAGAGGAACCAGAGGGATATGAACTTTGTCAACGTAGACTTGACATTTGTGGCAAGTACGAGAATGTTGATGGTAGTCAGCTTCCATGGTGGACCAGTAATAGCCTGCCCTTAGGATCTTTTTAGGCATTGTATGCCCGCTCAAATGAGTGCCAAATGTGCCGCTGTGTATCTCAGTCATGATCAACTCTGCTTCATCTTTGTCTACGCATCAGAGTAATACACAATCATGGCTTCGTTTGTAAAGGATACCGTTCCTCAGGAAGAATTTGACAGCAAATTTCCTTAAGAACTTCTTGTCATTTACGGAAGCTCCTTCGGGATAATCTCTAGCCTCGAGATACCTTTTGATTTCATGGAACCAAGGTTGTTGCACTACTTCTTCGGTATTAATCTCGTGATAATGCGCAGGTTCATCCATTCGCTCAATGGTGATTTGGGGAGCCTCGTTATCCCAGTTGAGTTTAAACATGGAGGACATTGTGGCTAGAGCATCTGCTAGCTGATTCTCTTCTCGCGGGAAATGCTCGAAGGTAATTTGCTCGAAATGAGGCAACAATGTCAGGACATGTTCTTTGTATGGGATGAGATTAGGATGCTTGGTATCCCACTCTCCTTTGATTTGACTGATAGCCAAAGCCGAGTCCCCAAATACGATCAAAGATTTGATCCCCAAGTCTATAGCAGCCTTGAGACCAAAGATGCAAGCTTCATACTCAGCCATGTTGTTTGTGCAGCTGAAGCAAAGTCGGGCCGTGAAAGGTGTGTGACAACCTTCCGGGGAAATGAGTACCGCGCCGATACCGTTTCCAAGTGCATTTGAAGCACCATCAAAGTACAGGGTCCATCGGGATCCCTTTTCGGGTCCGTCATACGGTCCGTTACTTTCAATATTGTCTAAATTCATGATGTCCTCGTCTGGGAAGTCAAATCTCATGGGTTGATAATCTTCGATAGCTTGATGAGCCAGATGGTCAGCTAGTACACTCCCTTTTATAGCTTTTTGGGTGGTGTACTGGATGTTATACTCAGTCAAGATCATCTACCATCTGTCTATTCTTCCAGATAAAGCAGGCTTTTCGAAGATATACTTGATAGGATCCATTTTGGAAATCAACAAGGTAGTATGAGTCAACATATACTGTCTCAGTCGGCGAGCAGCCCATACCAAAGCGCAGCAAGTTTTCTCGAGCAGTGAGTAGTGAGTCTCACAGTCGGTAAACTTTTTGCTAAGGTAATAAATAGCATGCTCTTTTCGACCAGACTCGTCATGCTGGCCCAAAACACACCCCATTGAGTTATCCAAGATGGTCAGATACATGATCAATGGTCTTCCTTCGACGGGTGGCATCAGAATAGGAGGTTCTAACAAATACTCCTTGATTTTATCAAAAGCAGCTTGGCAATCGTCGTTCCATTCAACTACCTGATCTTTCTTCAAGAGTTTGAAAATTGGCTCACAGGTAGAAGTCAGATGGGAGATGAATCTGGCAATATAGTTCAAGCGCCCCAAGAACCCTCTAACCTCCTTTTCAGTACGGGGAGCAGGCATCTCTTGTATTGCTTTCACTTTTGCTGGATCAACCTCAATGCCTTTGTTGCTTACAATGAATCCTAGAAGTTTACCAGACCTAACTCCAAAAGTGCACTTACTTGGATTCAGCCTGAGTTTGTATTCTTTCAATCTGGCGAACAACTTTTCTAGATCTTCAAGGTGCTCTTCCTCTGTTTGTGACCGAGCTATCATATCGTCTACGTAAACTTCAATCTCATGATGTATCATATCATGAAACAAAGCTACCATGGCGCATTGATAAGTTGCCCCCGCGTTCTTCAGCCCGAACGACATCACCTTGTAATAGAAAGTGCCCCATTGTGTGACAAAAGTTGTTTTCTCCATATCCTCGGGGGCCATTTTTATTTGATTATAGCCCGAGAATCCATCCATGAAAGAAAACACTTTGTGCTGAGCTGTATTGTCGATTAAAATGTCAATGTGTGGCAGCGGAAAATCATCTTTGGGGCTGGCCCTGTTCAAATCTTGGTAGTCCACACACATCCTGACTTTGCCATCTTTCTTAGGTACTGGCACGATGTTAGCGACCCATTGAGGATAGGACGTAACAGCCAGAAAGCCAGCGTCGAATTGCTTCATCACTTCTGCTTTGATCTTTTCAGACATGTCAGGCCTCATTCGGCAGACTTTTTGCTTGATCGGTGGACAATCCTCTCTTGTGGGGAGACGGTGAACCACAATGTCTGTGTCTAAACCCGGCATGTCTTTGTAAGACCAAGCGAAGATTTCAACATACTCATTCAACAACTGTATCAGGCGTTCCTTGACCCTCGGTTCCAGATTGGCACCCACTTGCACCTCCTTTCGATCTTCCTCGGTCCCTAAGTTGACAGTTTCCAATGACTCTTCGTGAGGTAAGATGGCCCTTTCCTCTTGCTGTAGAAGTCTGGCTAGTTCCCCTGGTACTTCACAACCTTCGTCATCCTCATACTCGGCTTGATTGACCAGATCTTCAGAGTTATTGAAGGATATAGCAGAATTGTCACCCATGGAATCCGGAATGGATGGGTACCTGCATTTGTGAGTGTGGGTGTGTGTAAGGGATAGCCATCCTTAAACAAAAATGCAAAAGGAAAGAAAATGAACACAGCAGTTTATCAAATTAAAAACGTCCAATGAATCATTAAACATGGCATATGGATATGAAAAATAATCAAAACCCTTACAAATGGACCTACATGCCCCGGGCAAGGCATGAGGTGAAAAGATAGTGTACGGATTGTTTGAAAATAAATATTACAGACCAAATAGGAAATGTTTGACAAATAAATTACTGATGAATAAAAGTGATGGGGACAAAGTCTTTTGCCTCCCAGTTGCACAATCCTCCTTTGGCAGTTGGGTAAATCCACTCTTCAATGTTGCTCTCTTTGTCTTCATCCTCCAAAGCGTTGATTCCGTAGGGAGAAATTTTGACTGGCGCTCTTTCAATCTTCGAACGGCGCATAGCTTTCTGGCCTGCGGTAGTGAACCCTAATCCAAATTTGTCGGTCTTATGTGGAATATCAGGCAACATCCCCCATGCTGAATTCTTCCCTTCCTTTATTGCGGCCTTTGCGTCTTCCAGAGATGCCATCCTGGCCATCTGCCTCGGTGTCTCAGCTGCCAGCTTTGCTATTGTTATTTCTGGAAGGACTTCTTCGAAATGCTGAAAAGGCGTCTCAATGAACTCTCCTTCTACCTCCACATACCGGAAAGAATTCAAGTGGCTAATCATGTACTCCTCTTCACCATGGACAGTAATGATCTTTCCCTTGACAGGATACTTCAACATCTGATGTAAGGAGGAGGTGACTGCCCCAACATGGTGTATCCAAGGTCTACCCAGCAAGCAAGAGTATGACGGACGGATGTCCATCACATAGAAAGTGGATTTAAACACCTCAGTGCCTATCTTGATGGGAATTTCAACCTCCCCATGGACCATTCTCTTCGAACCATCGAAAGCTCTGACAATAATATCACTCGGCTTCAACTTCAACCCTTCACAATCTAGTCGGTCCAAGGCCTTCTTAGGCAGTACATTCAGCGACGAACCAGTGTCGACCAAGACATGTGCGAGAGTAGTTCCCCGGCACTTGACTGAAATGTGCAAAGCATCATTGTGGTTTCTACCTTTAGGAGTTAGGTCGGCATCAGAGAAGCCTAATCCATTGTCCGCAGTCAGGCTAGCCACGCAATTTTGAAATTGATCTGCAGAGGTTTCCTAGGGCACATGGGCTGCCTTCAGGAATTTTATCAGAGCTTTAGCGTGCGCTTCCGAGCAAAGTAGCAGTGCCAGCATGGAGATCTTTGAGGGGGTTTGCCCCAGTTGTTCTACCACATCGTAATCACTCCTTTTGATTATCCTCAAGATCTCATCCATTTCCTTCTTGGAGGTCTCCGGGATGACCAAGGGTTGAGCCCTCGTCCTGACGAGCTCATCTTGGATTCCCTTACCTTTGTCAACAGTGGTAGGAGGGACAGTACTAGGAACAACAACATCTTCAATCAAAGGGGTTCTAGCAGAGAGTTTTATTGGTGCAGGGATGACCTTGTCGGCAGATGAGGGTCCAAAGATTGCTCTTGGAGGGGCAATCTCTGGAGAAAATATTCTCCCGCTCCTGGTGATTTTTCTCGTGCCTGCAATGTTACTAATGCTGGCTTCTTCATCATCCAAACTTTCTTCAGTTATTTCGATTTGTTTAATACCATGGTAGTAGACGTCACCGCCATAGTTCCATGGTATTGACTTCTCAGAAACATAGGGGACAGGCCCTGGCATTGTTATCTTCAAAGGAACAGATTTCGTAGCTGGTGTAATCTTAACAGGCTTTTTGACGGCCTTGGAAAGATTGGCGTGAATGGTTATGATTGAGACATCTTCGGTATGGGTTGGAACATCAGAAACCTTTTCAAACAAAATTTGTCGACTATCCATAAGGCCTTGGATGCCTTTCTTCAGTAACGGACAATCAAACGGCAGAGAGTAACAACAATAGCAGTCTTTTTTACATCCCGGGAAGATCCCGGCCCTTAACAGATTCAACTTGATGGTTAACAATGGAGTTATCAGATCATTGACGTCAGCAACATACAAATCTTCTTCAATGGCATTGACATTTCGGCCGTGCTTCAGCATGGGTGCAGATATCACATTAGGCTTCTCCGGAGCGTCGAACTCCACTTCCTTCGCCTCTATCAGGTCTTGGATTTTATGCTTGAGTGCCCAACAATCATTGGTGTCGTGCCCGACACTGTCAGAATGGTAGGCGCATTTGGCATTAGGATGATAATGTGGAGAGGACGTATTCACATTTTTTGTTGCCTCTTTGATAGTGGCAAGATTCAACTTCAATAGATGGGGAAGCACTTGCACTGGAGTCATATTAATACGGGTGAACTGCCGTTGTGGCCGTTCCACCCGTTGTTGATTTGGTCTGGACTGGTTATAGCGAGGCTGCTCACTTGAAGAATTTTGAATCATTACGGCCCCCACAGTTGGCCAACGCTCCGTCTTCCCTGCTCTTCTCTGAGAATATACCACAGCCGTTTCCTTCTTAAAAGGTTTCTTCTCAACACCTGCAGCAACACTCTTCTGAATCTTTCCTGACTTGATGCCAGCTTCTATTCTTTCGCCTGTTAGGATCAAATCGGTAAACCCCGCGGAAGAGTTACCAATCAGATGATTGAAAAATGGCCCAGATAGGGTCCCTAGAAACACATCAACAAGCTCACGGTCGGTTAAAGGAGGCTACACCCTGCCAGCCAAATCCCTCCACTTTTGTGCATATTCTTTGAATCCTTCGCTTGTTCCTAATGACATACCCTGAAGTTGGGTACGAGTAGGAGCAAGGTCAGAATTGTACTGATATTGTTTGTAAAAGGCGGTGGCCAAATCTTCCCAATTTTGGACGCTGGTTCCCTCTAGCTGATAAAACCACTCCAGTTGAGCCCCAGAAAGGCTGTCTTGAAAGAAATGAATCCAAAGGTTTTTATCTGCCGTATAGGGTTGGATCTTTCTCACGTAGGACCCGAGATGCATTTTTGGACAAGACAACCCATCATACCTCACAAACACTGGCACTTTGAACTTTGGGGGAATCACAATCCCGGCGACCAAACCCAAGTCTTCAAAATCCAAACCCGGTACTCTTTGTAGCTCCATGGCGGCCAACCTGTCTTCTAAACCTTTGTATTTATCATCAGCTGGAGGGTATTGCTGATCAGAATAGTCTTCATCCTCTTCGACTTCTTCTTCTTCCACATCGGACTCGGAAGGTACCGCAGCCCCACCTCCTTTACTGGTCCCTTCATCAGAAGTAGGAGGAAATTCAAGCACTCTCCGAGCTTCTCCGTCAAATCTTCTCCCTAAAGTAGCCACCCCGAGTCTCTTTTTCTTCTTTTTCACTGGGTCTTTATTCCCCAGCAAGGTCTTGAGATCCTCCTGACCTTTAGCCAAGGTCGTCAGGAGTTGCTGGAACTGTGCATTTTGAGCTTGCAGGTCTTTGACTGTTTGCTCGAGATCCATCCTACTGAAATAAACAGCAGACAGATAAGGAAACCTGGAGTGAGACCTGCTTATGCATATGATGAATGATATGCTTATGTATGCAATGCATTCAAGGATTTAGAACATTCAAAATTGTTGCAGACAAAGAAGAACGCACGTCATATTAATAAGAAGAAATTTGTTAGTACATAAATGCCCCATGGGCCAAATATTACAAAAACATCTTCTCAAGGTAAAAAGACATTGCGCATCCTCTTTGGCGCAATGTAGGTATTGAGGGCCTCTTGCTCATGGAGTCGGCGGGTAAGCTCTAGAACCTTCTTCTCACTGGCGTAGAAGCTAGCTTCAAAAGTGTTCCGTTCTTCCTTGAGCTGAATCCAACTTTTCTGCATTTCCTCCCACGATGTAGGCATGTCAGGATGTAGGACGGTGTAGGGAACCTCTCCTTCCTTGACGGGCTCTTTAATCACAGGGAGTACATGAGGATAAGGCATCATTAGACTTTGGGCTCGAGCTCGTACCCACTTGAGATATGGCTCAAGAGGGATGGAGTTCTTGTGTCCCAGAGTCTTGCTATCAACCTTGTTGGGCCTCCCCCAAGCTCTGATGAATCTTTGGAGAAGTCCTTGCGCATCGTTGTCGAAGTCAAAAACTAGGTCAGGAATCAACATGTCGTGAGGGACATCCCTCCGTGCATATCCAAATTGCCTCAAAGCTAGGCAAGGGTTGTAGGTGATGCCTCCTCTGATTCCAAGTAAAGGAACATTAGGAAACTCTCCACAACGATCGACGATGATGACATTTTCTCTGGACCGAGAACACCAATGTACATCAGAGTGAGTAAGAGTCATCAACCGTTGGGACCACCTTGAGCCTTGGTCATTCTTTAAGACAGATTGTGGAAGGTGCGAAATAAACCACCTTGCGAGGAGAGGAGTACAGCACATGAGAACACCCCTCTGTCTCATTGTTCGTGTGTAAAATGAGTGAAGGATGTCCCCAAGCAATGTTGGTATTGGATTTCTGGACAAAAAGATTTTGACGGCGTTGACATCTATCAATTGGTCAGAGTTTGGGAACAAGACTAACCCATAGATAAGGAGTGCCACAATTTCTTCAAAGGCTTGTAGGTCCAATGAATTCCAACATTCTTGTGCCTTCTCAAACAAGAATTTTGCTAAGAATCCTTTGACGCCGCTTCTGGTTTCCCAATGCCCCTTGATGTCGGATGGTTGTAGATGTAATGCTCGAGCAACATCTTCCGGCTTTGGCTCCTTTTCCGTACCGTTGAAAGGTAGTTGATTAAGGATAGGAATTCTTAGGAGTTGAGAAAACTCCTCCAAAGTGGGCACCAACTGGTAATCAGGGAAAGTGAAACAATGGTGAAGGGGGTCAATAAACTGGAATAGCACTTTCATCATGTCCTCCTCAATGTTGGTGTTGACTAAGCTGAGCAGTCTACCATGCCTTTCACTGAAGGATGAGCTTTCCGGAATTCTTGAGGTGAGCTCCTTGAGTTGAGGAGAGATTCTCACAAGGTTGACTTGGATGGTTTTTCTGCGAGGAATTTCCATGACCTACAAAACAAGAACAAAGATGAAGGTCCAAACCCTTGAAATGGTTAGTGAATGCATATGATGCTTCATGATGTTTATGATGTATGCACAAAACATATGTACAAGCAAATCACACCGAACCCTAGTTTCAGGTTTGCTTGGGGTTTCATAGGTAAGTACCCTCTTGAGTGTAGTTGGCTTAAAAACCTGTCCTATAAATAGTAACCGGGTTCTAAAGAGCTCAATATCATTGGATTGTTTTCATTGTTCATTGTTTCAATTTAGCCACTTAACTAGCGACCAAAATATTCCAAGAAAACAACCCTCAATGAGTGTAGTATCGAGTATCTACCAACTTCGGACTGCACCAAAGCCGATCATCTCATTACCCCTAATAAAAGGCCAAGATGGTCAAGTAAGGTTCTAGATCATTAGTGCTTAGTGACATCACTCAGCGGCCCCGTACTCTCCTTGATTGAACTCAAGGGTTACCGGTACTCACAAATATGTCGCACTAATATAGCTATTGCTTCGACCGTGTCGGTATACCCCGCACAGTTTCCACAACATATTGCTATCTATGAAATGTTTCCCAAAATCCGGGTGTAGGATTTGCAAACCCAAACAAGAGAGCCAAAATATAAAGCAATCAAATCAAACAATTAGTCATGCAAGAGGGTGATCTAAGCCCTAAGGTTACTCCACTTTTAAAGTTATCCCTAGCAGAGTCGCCAGTTCTGTGATACGGTGGGAGAACTGACTATGGTTTTGCGTTTGTTTTCGCAAATGTTTCGGTTGAGCAAGAGTCGCCACTGACTTTTTATTTTATCCTAAGGAAAGGTTTAAAAAGCACAGCAAAAACCTTTGAGATATTGCCTTGGGTTCGGGGAGTAGATTATAAAAAGGGAAGGTATTAGCACCCTTTCTATCCATGGTTATCCATGGGCTCTTAGGTACTTGCTTAGATCAACTTGCCTTGGTTTTCAATTGTTTGAAATGGTGCTTTGTGTGTGGTTTTGAAAATGTTTTGAAAAAGATGCCTTGTATAGGCTACCCTTGTAACAATTCTTTACTCGAATGTTTTACAAAAGGTGTTTGTCTTTTTGAAAAGATGTTTCAAGGTTTTTTTGAAAGTTTGTTTTGAAAATGTTTGTGAAGTGTGGTTTGAAAAATAGGCAAGTGTTTTTGTTTTGACAAGTACCTAAAAGATATCTACCCTAAAGTTCTCAAAGATTTTTGTTGTGTTTTAACCCTTTTAACAATTTTGTTCCACCATTGCATTTGGTGGACAATCTTGTGTTAGGATGTGAAAGGGACGGGCGCGGGTCATCGTTTAGACCATAATTGCAATGGTGTTAAGTATCTTTGGGCAATTTTTCCTTAAAAGGGACTTGATCATTTTAGGCAACTTTTCGAAAGCGTCATCGAGGGACTATGATCATTTGAATTGTGTTTGTTTTACCCAAAGAAACCTAGCATGCAATATGGCCCATTTATTGAAGGCAACAAGTGGAATACCCTAGGGGTGCAAGTGTGATATGTGTTGTCCATTTTCATGCTTGATTATCTTGAAATTAGGTCAAACTATTTTGTTCTTTTTATTTGCATACAAACCCTAATTCTAACATGGTATATTTAGAAAGCATTAAAGTGCGAAAAATAAAGTTCTAAACTATTACAACACCATATGGGAAGGGGGGTACAAATGTTCAAATGGGGGGATATTTAGACAAGGATTTTAAACCTAGACTATTACATCAATTTGGAATTTATTTATGTTGTACCCTAAAATTTGCCCTCGCATTTTTCCACAAGCAATCTCAGCTTCAAGCCTTTCCTAATTTTTTTTTAAACTGGCTCAAGAATCGGACAAACGGACTTTTCTTGTCAGTCAAGCGAAATTAGGGTTTTTACTGATTTTTAGGACTCTGAATTGTTTCATACAGTGGGCTTAGGGTTTGGATGATTTTTGGTTCAATTTTGATCAGGCGAGCGTTATTTGGCATTTAATCAGGAGTTAGGGTTTTATGGGCATATTCTCAGAAGAATTTAAATTCCACAGCACTTTGCAGTTTGTTCCGAGATTCGGGTTAAAATTCGCGTTATCTTGATTTAATCAGTAAAAGAGACAGTGGTTTGAGTTCATGTTGTTTTGTTTGAGCCAGTCAAAAAGAATATGCAGTTTGGAATTGCAGTGCTTGGCAAAGAATCAGTAAGAGAGGATTGAATCTGATTAAGTTTTTGTGTTCGACTGTGCGTTGCTTTGAATAATGGAGACGTCCAGTTCATTTATTTTGATCAACAATTGTTTATTTGATTATTTATGGTTCTAAGAATTAAATACTTGAAATTTAAATTTCATTTTATTTAATTTAAGGAATTATGAATAACAAGTAAACAATTAAAGAAAAAGAATTGAAGAGAATTAAATGTCAATGGAATTTTATTTCATATTTAATAGTTGTTACAATTGTTATTATTTGGATACGAGTATTTATTACAAAGTATTTAAATAATAATAAGTGTACAAAAATTAAATTGAAAATAAAATTCTATCCTATTTCTAATATTCTTCACTCTTCACTCCGCTCCGGTGCTCCGTTATTCGTCTGCAAAAAGAAAAAGAAGAAAAGTCAGAAAGCAGTTGAATTAAAAAAGACAGTTAAAATTTGCTCATCATTAGAGGCCACTGACTGGGATCAGTTGACCCTCTCTGCAAATCACGGGATTTCTCCCGGTTCACAGAGAGGGAAGATTTTTATTCATGAATGCAAATGTCAAATGCATAGAATCTCAAAATGCATAAAATCCAAAGTTCAAACTACATAGTTCAAATCCAAGTCAAACTGAAAAATCCAATTCCACTTCCTATCAAATGCCAAAATCTACTCAAAAGATATCAAAGAAAAAGCAAGAAGTACAATTGCTGTCAAAAGCACACAAAGCTGCCAATAAAAAGATTTTGGAAAAGATATCACAAAGTGCCAAGGCTGTCATAAAAGATTTGGCCAAGATATCAAGGAAAAGAAAAAGCACACAAACTGTCAAAACTGGAGAAAGAGATGCAGAAGTAATGTGTTATACAAGCCAAATATCTTAATCATCATTTCCCATTAGGGCCCCTTCAGAACAAAGTACAACAAAAATCATATTAAATTCTTAACTGTACTTTTGGAGAGAAAAAGAGAGATAAAGCAGCAATAGGCAGGTTTTAGGCTAGAGGCAGGATAACAAGACAAAAAAGATACACAGGCCAGTACAACACAGTTCAGAAGGGAGGATAGAGGAAAAAGATACAAACTCAGAAAGCCTAAAGCCTCATTTCCTGTCAAGGCAAAGAACCTGCATAACTCAGAACAGAAGCATTAGCCTAACAAAAAGCCTCAACATACAAATCTGCATCAGTGAACCATTACAAATGCATAACATCAAGCCTGAAGCATGAACCTACCATAACCTGAAACACCTCAAACCCATCCAAAAACCAGACTAAAACCCAACACAGTTCAGCAGGCAGTTCAGAGAGGAAGAAAAAGATACAAAGCAAGCTTTACCAAAAACCTGCATCAGTAAGAAACAAAGCTACACAACATAACTTGCCAAAAACCTGCTACCAAGTTAAAACCCCAGGCCAAACCTCACAAAATCTGAAGCTCAACCTCATCAACCTGCATTAACCTCAAAAACTGTACAAACCAAACCATCAAACACATCTCAAACCTCATACCAGCACCAAAGCCATACCACTACTGTCAAGGCCTAACCACATAAACCTGATAAAACCTTTGCAAATTCAAGCCTCACCATTTTGTAAAACCAGCATATGCCCTGCAAGACCAGTTCACCCAACACCAAAACCTTTCAATCCAAGCAACTCAGTGTCCAACCCCTAAGCCCTCAGCATGAATATCATTGGGCAATAAACCTCAAAACAAAAAAACAAGTTCAAACCTGAGCCAACCAACTCCTAAGCCTCAGAGTTTCTTTCCTCATCATAGGCGATACATAGCATCCAACATAAACAAGCATACAGCAACACGAGAGAAGAAGAAGAAGAAAGAAGCAATTCAAGGTGAACTCAGAAGCTTTTCATCAAAAGCATCACATTTCAAACTCAGGCAACAATTCAAAAGCATCACATTTCAAACTCAGGCAACAATTCAAAAGCATCAAGGGCCTCAGAAGCAAGCTTCATCATAGGCTAGGCAACAAATATCAAAGCATCAAGGGCACAAAAGAAGACAATATATTCCAAGGCAACATGCAGTAGAAGAGATAAAGAAGTGAATTAAAAAGGGTTCTCAGCATAAATCATCATCAAAACCCTAAGGAGCATCATAAAACCTAACCAGGGTCATCAGAAGCAAAGACTCGTCACCGTTCACGCTGTCCCGGCCTCCTAAGCGCCACAGCTCCCCTCCTCTCTCCTCCTTCTCCAAGGTCAGGTAATGAGCTTTCTACCTCTTCTCCTTCACCTCATAATAACGAAAGATCAAGTAAGGTTCAAATCAGAAAAACACGCAAATTCGTAAAAACAGAGATAAGAACATAAATCGTTGAAATCAAACCTTAAATCAAGAGGACGCTGAATTCACGCCATGGAGGGAAGAGAGGTTTGGGGTTGACACTGGTGGCCGGAGGGGTGAGTTGCTCAGGAAGATGAAGATGGAGAAGACGAAACCCAGCAAACGGCGCGCTCAAACCCTAACGCGTTACCAAACTGAATGAACAATATTCCCAACCCTAAAATTCGTCCCAAACGAACGGGCCTTGCCTATTCCATTCTGCCAAAAGCCCATTAAGGTTTTCATTTTCTAACCAAACATTTTCATTAAGTACTAACCTCTTTTCTTTATATGTTATAAACATTCTTTTTTATTTATCACAAAATCATATAAATAATAAATACATTTATATCATATGCTTAAAATTAAAAAATGATTTCCCATTCTTTTAATTGTACATAGTTGCATAATTTAATTTCTAAATACTCAATTAAACTACATTTCTTTTTTAGCATACATAATTTATTCCTTGATATATAATTAAAACATTTTTATATATATTTAATTCAATTAACTTGAAAACATTTTTAAATACACATTAGAATACATTTGTATATAAAATAATGAAATACCTTTTTTTATCATATAACAAAAATTGAAAACATTTTAATTGAAATATATTTTTTGTACATAACAATATAAAAATACACTCTTTTTTATACAAAATTCAATTCTTTTAATTTAAATACTTTTTGTATATAAACAAATAAAGATGCATTTCTTAATTAAAACTTGAACATTTTTCTTTTGTACATAATTAAAGACACAAATCAAAGATTCATTAATATACATATCTAGGTCAAAAACCCTAATACGCTTCAATTCCATTATCGCGCCTGTAAATAATCACACACAATACATATGCACACTCACACTTACACTTACATTACCCTATACACATTTGTTTATCTTATATTTGTATATTCGATATTTACATTTGATCGCGCATTCGATTTGGTTGTAACTTATTGGATACTATAAGTCTCATTCCCTTTTGTACATTTATACCCCCACTCCCGGACACTATTTTGTAATAGCATAGATTTTACATTCCGCAATTTACAGTTTTCCAATTATACCATGGTTAGACCTAGTGTTTGCATGTACATAAAATCAAACGCTAGATAACCTAATACAAGACAAATACATGTAATCAATACACAATCACACTTGCACCCTCTAGGGTAATCCCACATGTTGCCTTCCAAAATGGGCCATGCTTGCACGTCGAGTTTCTTTGGCAAAACGAATTCCAAATGGTCATAAGTCCCTCAAAGTGGTGCCTAAACGGAATGATCATAGTCCCTTCAAAGCAAAATTGCCAAAGACACTTGGCACCATTGCATTCATGGTCCATACGATGACCCGCGCCCGTCCCGAATAAACTTCCTAAACGCAAGATTGTCTACCAATTTCAATGGTAGAACAAAATTGTTAAAAGGGGTTAAAACATAACAAAAACCTTTGAGTACAATAGGGTAGACAAAACTCTCAGTTACTTGAGATCAAACTTGCAAAAACACTTGCCTTCTTTTCAAAAACCACAATCCACAACACTTTCAAACAAACTTTCAAAAACATTTGAAACATTTTTTCGAAAAGATTCACACTTTTGTAAAACACTCAAACACGAGTCAAATACATTAGTTGCCTAAGACAAGGCATCTTCTTCAAAAAACATTTTCAAAAAGCACCCACACACACACCATTTTCAAAGCAATCGAAAAACAAGGCAAGCGATCTAAAAACCAAGTAACTAAGAGCCCATGGATAACCATGGATGAAAAGGGTGCTAATACCTTCCCTTTTCATAATCTACCCCCCGAACCCATGAAATATCTCAAAAGGTTTTTGCTGTGCTTTTTTAACCTTTCCTTTAGGATAAAATAAAAAGTCGGTGGCGACTCTTGCTCAACCGCACAAGTGCGAATACGAACGCAAAACACTAGTCAGTTCTCCCACCGTACCACAGAACTGGCGACTCTGCTGGGGAGAATTCTTAAAAGTGGGGTTACCTTAGGGTTTAGATCACCTTTACTTTCAATTGATTGCTTTGTTTGCTTTACATTTGTGGGCCTTGTATCGGAGTTTTGTAGATCCTAACCCGGATCCGGGGAAACCCTTTTAGGTAGCAACAAGGCTGTGAGGGAACTGTGCGGGGTATACCGACATGGTTGAAACAGTCTGCTACGTTGATGTGGCACTTTGGTGTGTACCGGTAACCCTTGAGTTCAGTCAAGGAGAGTACGGGGCCGCCGCGTGGTGTCGTGAAGCATCAACTGACCTTAGGAACCTTAATTAAACCATCTTGGCCTTTTTAGGGTAGTGAGATAACTGACTTTGGCGCAGTCCGAGGTTGGTTGATACTCGATACTACACCCAATTGAGGGTTGCTTTCCTGGGATATTTCGGTCGCCAGTTCAGTGGCTAAATCGAAACGATGAACAATGAAAGCAATCCAGTAATATTGGGACCCTTAGAACCCGGTTACTTTTGATAGGACAGGTTTTAACCAACAAACTGAAAGAGGGTAGTACCTGAACCTCGCGCAAGCCTAAACCTAAGGCCTTGTGTGCTGTGTGTGAATATTGTTTGCCTGTATATACACTTACTTGCTTGTGCATACATGCACATAACATCATAACATCATACCATAGCATTTTAGCATTTTCAATAACCATTTCAAGGATCTCGAGGGTTCTGTTGATGCAGGGTTACGTTGAACCAGACATCTATCAAGGGGCAAGAGGTTTCTCCTCTAACCAATCCAGTCAAAGTTCAAGTGCAACAACTTGAATCAGTGGCTATGACCCACTCGACATGGTGAGCTTGATTCTCGTGGAAGGACATCCACCGACACAAAGCTCTCCAATCAAAAGTTCAAGTGCAACAACTTGAATCAGTGGCTATGACCCACTCGACATGGTGAGCTTGATTCTCGTGGAAGGACGTCCATCGGTGCAGAGATCTCCAATCCAAGAGCAAAGTTCAACCTCTAACATTTTCTTGTGTTTACCCCAAGAGATCCTTGAAAGCATGCATCCACATATCATGCATTGCATTTTAACAATCTTTCTTTTTTTCAGGTTTCCTTACTCTCCTGCTGTTTATTTCAGCAAGAGATGGCTCTAGAACGGTCTGTCAAAGACATCCAAGACCAGACTGCTCAGCTGCAGGAGATGTTCCTGAACTTGTCTCTGGGGCAAGAAGAGATGAAAGTTCTCCTCACCAAGGGCCTGGGGAATTCCAACAATGCCAGGAGTGATCAGATTGCAGAGCTGCAGTTTGATCTGACAACACTGAGGACTCAAGTGATGGGACAGTTGGTGGGCCAGATGGCTCTCATCCAAGACCTATCCCAAAGACAAGAGGAACTCAGAGTTCTTGTCCGCCAACTGCTTCCAAACAACCAACTGGGGCAAACATCTGAGGTAGAAGAGCAAGTCACCGCTCAACCTCCATCCACTCAAGAAGACAAGGGGAAAGCTCCTTTTCTGGCTTCAAGGTCACAATCCCATCAACAACCTCGCCAGCGTCAACGGGGTAATCGGCGTAAACAAGAAAAGTCGGGAAGACAGTTTACGGAGACTGAAATACCATCATTCTTCATACTGAAGCGCCTGTTGGAGGTCAATTTGCTTACTGTAAAGGACCCTCCTCAGAAGCTCAATATCTCCTCTCCTCACTTTAATCCCGACGCATTCTGTGTTTACCACTCCTACAGCCCGGGACACAGTACCAACGACTGTTGGGCCTTGAAGAACAAGATTCAAGATCTGATCGACATTGGGGTGCTGGAATTCATGCCAGACGGCGAGATGAAAATCTTCCATTAAAGGGTTCTCCGCTTGAAGTGACGAAGCTCAAGCTGAAAGACTTTTGCTTCTTTCTGAATTTTCAAAGTTGTAATTTCTTTTGCTGTCAAAACAATTATCTGTTGATGTTAAACTCTGTTTTCATTAATGCATTGCATATGTTTGTCTTGAATCCATCCATTCGTTTCACTACTCTTATGCTTTTCTTTATGATATTTGACTCTTGATAAAAACCTGCAAGCCTTTAGAAGGAGGATGACGAAACAATACCATAATCTTATACAGTATGCTTTTGAACAGACCTTGCTGATGATGTACAGGCATTTCTTTCAATTCCCAAACACTGGAGTTATAAGGAAGTTAATCCCTAGTCAACCCCTTCGAGCCAAAGAAGTAGGAGTTTTCTGTTCTAAACAATCAAAACCCTTGATATAAACCCGGGGCAGGGTAGTATCTCAGTTAATTCAAGAGAAATGCGTATTGAAGTCGCAAACTCTCAGTTCGTAATACAACGAGCGACGTCGAAAAAGAAAGCATTCCTTTGGAATCAAAAGACAAGGGTGGTTCCCTATCATATAGACAGTCAATCTCTCAAAAGAGAAAAGCCCACCAAGCCAAAACCTATAAAGGAGGCTTAAGAAAGCTGGGGCATCCCGCTGACAGTAATCCCGAAAACGGTAACAGTCAGGCAAAAGTTAGGGATAACAAATCAAAATCAAAATAGTGAGGTCATTACAAAATCCTCAACAACATGAAAAATGTTGAAAAAGAAAAAAAGAGATGATGACTGTCTCCCAAAAAATTCAACTGGTGAACCATCGCCCGAAAGTCGTTCCAAACTCAAAACAGAGTGTGACGCACAATTAACTGAGCTTAGGTTGAAGAACATCACGAAGAGCGGGTGGGTACAAATATACTTTGAGCCTTTATCCTTTGTTTCTTAAACCGTGAACCAGGCCACGTTACAACCCTTCAAAAGTCCTAATTGAAGCATGGGTTAGTTCGAAAGCATACTGTTACAAAAGGTATCCTGACTCCTGTAGGGCTTTGCTCTAAATCTTGTGTTAACTTGTCTTATGAAAAGTTTTCTGCTAAAAACGCATTTTTCAAAAACTTCAAAGACAAACATAAACTTTGCATTATTCGAATATCACTGTCTGCATTTGACCCTTTTATTTGACAGCGAAGAAATTCATACAGCGAATGTTCGGAGGAACGAAAACTCTCTCAGTAAGTCAAAATCACTTCAAGAGGATAACACTTCCATTACACATCTCTTATCAACACGGGGCATGACATGTCACAATTCAATTAACCTGGGGCAGTCCAGTCAAGGTCCAACAGATCTTTCAAAGTTCAGTTAACCTGGGGCAGTCCAGTCAAGATTTCAAGAAATCTCTCAATATGCAGAGTAATCTGATTCAAGATTCCTTCATCACCACTTGGGGCATTCGAATGTCAAAAGTGTTCAACAAATCAATTATCACGTCTCCAGACTCGATTCCTGTATCTAGCCAGGGCACGTCTGAAGAGTTCAAAGATTCGATTCCAGTATCCAGCCAGGGCACATCTATCAACTATAACATCTCCAGATTCGATTCCTGTATCCAGCCAGGGCATATCTGTTGACGACTATTTCCAGATTCGACTCCTGTATCAAGCCAGGGCATATCTGTTGACCACATTTCCAGACTCGATTCCTGTATCTAGCCAGGGCACGTCTGAAGAGTTCAAATATTCGATTCCTGTATCCAGCCAGGGCATATCTATCAACTACAACATCTCCAGATTCGATTCCTGTATCCAGCCAGGGCATATCTGTTGACCACATTTCTAGACTCGATTCCTGTATCTAGCCAGGGCACGTCTGAAGAGTTTGAAGATTCGATTCCTGTATCCAGCCAGGGCATATCTGTTGACTACATTTCCAGACTCGACTCCTGTATCTAGCCAGGGCACGTCTGAAGAGTTCGAAGATTCGATTCCTGTATCCAGCCAGGGCATATCTGTTGACGACTATTTCCAGATTCGACTCCTGTATCCAGCCAGGGCATATCTGTTGACCACATTTCCAGACTCGATTCCTGTATCTAGCCAGGGCACGTCTGAAGAGTTCAAAGATTCGATTCCTGTATCCAGCCAGGGCATATCTATCAACTACAACATCTCCAGATTCGATTCCTGTATCCAGCCAGGGCATATCTGTTGACCACATTTCCAGACTCGATTCCTGTATCTAGCCAGGGCACGTCTGAAGAGTTTGAAGATTCGATTCCTGTATCCAGCCAGGGCATATCTGTTGACTACATTTCCAGACTCGACTCCTGTATCTAGCCAGGGCACGTCTGAAGAGTTCAAAGATTCGATTCCTGTATCCATCCAGGGCATATCTGTTGACGACTATTTCCAGATTCGACTCCTGTATCCAGCCAGGGCATATCTGTTGACCACATTTCCAGACTCGATTCCTGTATCTAGCCAGGGCACGTCTGAAGAGTTTGAAGATTCGATTCCTGTATCCAGCCAGGGCATGTCTGAAGAATTCCAGATCAACACCTGTAACAATCCAGGAAACATCTGTGAACGACCGATTGTAGACCAACACCTGTAATAAGCCAGGAATTTATCTACATCACCACTTGGGGCATTCGAATGTCAAAAGTGTTCAAAACCCGATGCAGTTTTACACAAGCTAATCTTCAGGGAGCCCTACACCGGTTCCTCTTCAAGATTTCTGAAACGGTTTACGGATTCTTTCCAACAACGGAAGTCAATCTACCAACTTTTTCAGGCTCTTCTCAACCCTTGAAATTAGTTTACGGACGCTTCCCAACAACGGATGCGGCTCTATTGCTGATTCAACTTCAAGATTTCTGAAAATAGTTCACGGGTTCTCCAAGTGAACGGATGTTAACCTATCGCTTGTTCAGATTCTTCTCAAGCTAACCACCACGGAAGATTGCGCTCGCCAAAAATTCTTCCTATCCCCAGCGGAGTTCATCAGAATTCCCCAGCGGTAACTTATCTTTGCAAATCCCCAGCCAGAGAATCCTCCGGAATTCAATTCCCCTCAGAGTTTAAGCTTCAGTATCCCCAGCGGAGCCAGACCATTGAACCTTCTCCCCACAGAGTTTTGGAGAGGTCAAATCTTGAGTTCCCCAGTGAAGTCACCAGAGTTGCTTCCCATCAAGCCGAAGATTCTCAATCTGACCTCCCCAGCATGAGTCTACTAGTTTGGAACTCCCCAGTAGAGGTCATCAGGAATTCTCTTCCCCAGCGACAGCCAAGGATTTATTTTCCCCGGCAGCAGTCAAGATGCTTTTATCTTCAGCCATCTCGGATTCATTTATCCTCGGCAGGATTAGCTCATCAGCTTACATGCGCATTCATGACATTCATGTCATAAACATTAATGTCACAGGCATTGCATCATACATCATAACATTGCATACAACTAACCCTTTGCCTTTTCAGGTAAGATCAGTCGACAGGCACAGATCAACTCCCAAGATTCATCCAGAAATAGTTCAGATGTGACCCGGACACGGCGACATTCTGATACTTATTCCAGATTCATTCAGACGCATCAGCAGAAACCCTACACCGGTTCCTCTTCAACTTCAAGACTTCTGAAAATAGTTTACGGATTCTTCCCTACAACGGATGTCAATCTACCGACTTGTTCAGACTCTGCTTAACTCCTGAAAACAGTTTACGGATTCTTCCCTACAACAGATGTCAATCTACCGACTTATTCAGACTCTGCTCAACTTCTGAAACAGTTTACGGATTCTTCCCTACAACGGATGCCAATCTACCAACTGATTCAGACTCTTCTCAACTTTTAAGGACAGTTTACGGATTCTTCCCAACAACGGATGTCAATCTACCAACTGATTCAGACTCTTCACAATTGTTGAAAATAGTTTACGGACGCTTCCCAAACAACGGATACTGCTCTATTGCTTATTCAATCTCAGATAGTTTACAGATTCTCCAGACATGGACGTCAATCTGTTGCTTCTTTAGACCCCTAATTCAGAGATGTTCCAAAACATGGAGGCTCTCCTGATATTTGTCCACTCACCATTGACATACATTTCAACATTTCCAGATGGCATCTATAAGCCCATCCTCCTACCAGCAGTCGCCGAATGGCATCTGTAAGCCCATTCTCAGATGGCATCTCTAAGCCCATCCCCCGACAAAATTCTCTCGCACCAGATGGCATCTTTAAGCCCATCACCAAATGGCATCTTTAAGCCCATTCACATCTACCATCACATCGCCGAGTGCAAATTTTCTGGGCACATTAGTGTCCAATCTCCTTTTACCTTCAAGTCGCGAAAGGCAAACTTGCCAATCTAACTCTTCAGGTTAAAGAAGATTGAACAGGGGCAACTGTTGTACCCCAAAATTTGCCCTCGCATTTTTCCACAAGCAATCTCAGCTTCAAGCCTTTCCTAATTTTTTTTTAAACTGGCTCAAGAATCGGACAAACGGACTTTTCTTGTCAGTCAAGCGAAATTAGGGTTTTTACTGATTTTTAGGACTCTGAATTGTTTCATACAGTGGGCTTAGGGTTTGGATGATTTTTGGTTCAATTTTGATCAGGCGAGCGTTATTTGGCATTTAATCAGGAGTTAGGGTTTTGTGGGCATATTCTCAGAAGAATTTAAATTCCACAGCACTTTGCAGTTTGTTCCGAGATTCGGGTTAAAATTCGCGTTATCTTGATTTAATCAGTAAAAGAGACAATGGTTTGAGTTCATGTTGTTTTGTTTGAGCCAGTCAAAAAGAATATGCAGTTTGGAATTGCAGTGCTTGGCAAAGAATCAGTAAGAGAGGATTGAATCTGATTAAGTTTTTGTGTTCGACTGTGCGTTGCTTTGAATAATTGAGACGTCCAGTTCATTTATTTTGATCAACAATTGTTTAGTTGATTATTTATGGTTCTAAGAATTAAATACTTGAAATTTAAATTTCATTTTATTTAATTTAAGGAATTATGAATAACAAGTAAACAATTAAAGAAAAAGAATTGAAGAGAATTAAATGTCAATGGAATTTTATTTCATATTTAATAGTTGTTACAATTGTTATTATTTGGATACGAGTATTTATTACAAAGTATTTAAATAATAATAAGTGTACAAAAATTAAATTGAAAATAAAATTCTATCCTATTTCTAATATTCTTCACTCTTCACTCCGCTCCGGTGCTCCGTTATTCGTCTGCAAAAAGAAAAAGAAGAAAAGTCAGAAAGCAATTGAATTAAAAAAGACAGTTAAAATTTGCTCATCATTAGAGGCCACTGACTGGGATCAGTTGACCCTCTCTGCAAATCACGGGATTTCTCCCGGTTCACAGAGAGGGAAGATTTTTATTCATGAATGCAAATGTCAAATGCATAGAATCTCAAAATGCATAAAATCCAAAGTTCAAACTACATAGTTCAAATCCAAGTCAAACTGAAAAATCCAATTCCACTTCCTATCAAATGCCAAAATCTACTCAAAAGATATCAAAGAAAAAGCAAGAAGTACAATTGCTGTCAAAAGCACACAAGCTGCCAATAAAAAGATTTTGGAAAAGATATCACAAAGTGCCAAGGCTGTCATAAAAGATTTGGCCAAGATATCAAGGAAAAGAAAAAGCACACAAACTGTCAAAACTGGAGAAAGAGATGCAGAAGTAATGTGTTATACAAGCCAAATATCTTAATCATCATTTCCCATTAGGGCCCCTTCAGAACAAAGTACAACAAAAATCATATTAAATTCTTAACTGTACTTTTGGAGAGAAAAGGAGAGATAAAGCAACAATAGGCAGGTTTTAGGCTAGAGGCAGGATAACAAGACAAAAAAGATACACAGGCCAGTACAACACAGTTCAGAAGGGAGGATAGAGGAAAAAGATACAAACTCAGAAAGCCTAAAGCCTCATTTCCTGTCAAGGCAAAGAACCTGCATAACTCAGAACAGAAGCATTAGCCTAACAAAAAGCCTCAACATACAAATCTGCATCAGTGAACCATTACAAATGCATAACATCAAGCCTGAAGCATGAACCTACCATAACCTGAAACACCTCAAACCCATCCAAAAACCAGACTAAAACCCAACACAGTTCAGCAGGCAGTTCAGAGAGGAAGAAAAAGATACAAAGCAAGCTTTACCAAAAACCTGCATCAGTAAGAAACAAAGCTACACATCATAACTTGCCAAAAACCTGCTACCAAGTTAAAACCCCAGGCCAAACCTCACAAAATCTGAAGCTCAACCTCATCAACCTGCATTAACCTCAAAAACTGTACAAACCAAACCATCAAACACATCTCAAACCTCATACCAGCACCAAAGCCATACCACTACTGTCAAGGCCTAACCACATAAACCTGATAAAACCTTTGCAAATTCAAGCCTCACTATTTTGTAAAACCAGCATATGCCCTGCAAGACCAGTTCACCCAACACCAAAACCTTTCAATCCAAGCAACTCAGTGTCCAACCCCTAAGCCCTCAGCATGAATATCATTGGGCAATAAACCTCAAAACAAAAAAACAAGTTCAAACCTGAGCCAACCAACTCCTAAGCCTCAGAGTTTCTTTCCTCATCATAGGCGATACATAGCATCCAACATAAACAAGCATACAGCAACACGAGAGAAGAAGAAGAAAGAAGCAATTCAAGGTGAACTCAGAAGCTTTTCATCAAAAGCATCACATTTCAAACTCAGGCAACAATTCAAAAGCATCACATTTCAAACTCAGGCAACAATTCAAAAGCATCAAGGGCCTCAGAAGCAAGCTTCATCATAGGCTAGGCAACAAATATCAAAGCATCAAGGGCACAGAAGAAGACAATATATTCCAAGGCAACATGCAGTAGAAGAGATAAAGAAGTGAATTAAAAAGGGTTCTCAGCATAAATCATCATCAAAACCCTAAGGAGCATCATAAAACCTAACCAGGGTCATCAGAAGCAAAGACTCGTCACCGTTCACGCTGTCCCGGCCTCCTAAGCGCCACAGCTCCCCTCCTCTCTCCTCCTTCTCCAAGGTCAGGTAATGAGCTTTCTACCTCTTCTCCTTCACCTCATAATAACGAAAGATCAAGTAAGGTTCAAATCAGAAAAACACGCAAATTCGTAAAAACAGAGATAAGAACATAAATCGTTGAAATCAAACCTTAAATCAAGAGGACGCTGAATTCACGCCATGGAGGGAAGAGAGGTTTGGGGTTGACACTGGTGGCCGGAGGGGTGAGTTGCTCAGGAAGATGAAGATGGAGAAGACGAAACCCAGCAAACGGCGCGCTCAAACCCTAACGCGTTACCAAACTGAATGAACAATATTCCCAACCCTAAAATTCGTCCCAAACGAACGGGCCTTGCCTATTCCATTCTGCCAAAAGCCCATTAAGATTTTCATTTTCTAACCAAACATTTTCATTAAGTACTAACCTCTTTTCTTTATATGTTATAAACATTCTTTTTTATTTATCACAAAATCATATAAATAATAAATACATTTATATCATATGCTTAAAATTAAAAAATGATTTCCCATTCTTTTAATTGTACATAGTTGCATAATTTAATTTCTAAATACTCAATTAAACTACATTTCTTTTTTAGCATACATAATTTATTCCTTGATATATAATTAAAACACTTTTATATATATTTAATTCAATTAACTTGAAAACATTTTTAAATACACATTAGAATACATTTGTATATAAAATAATGAAATACCTTTTTTTATCATATAACAAAAATTGAAAACATTTTAATTGAAATATATTTTTTGTACATAACAATATAAAAATACACTCTTTTTTATACAAAATTCAATTCTTTTAATTTAAATACTTTTTGTATATAAACAAATAAAGATGCATTTCTTAATTAAAACTTGAACATTTTTCTTTTGTACATAATTAAAGACACAAATCAAAGATTCATTAATATACATATCTAGGTCAAAAACCCTAATACGCTTCAATTCCATTATCGCGCCTGTAAATAATCACACACAATACATATGCACACTCACACTTACACTTACATTACCCTATACACATTTGTTTATCTTATATTTGTATATTCGATATTTACATTTGATCGCGCATTCGATTTGGTTGTAACTTATTGGATACTATAAGTCTCATTCCCTTTTGTACATTTATACCCCCACTCCCGGACACTATTTTGTAATAGCATAGATTTTACATTCCGCAATTTACAGTTTTCCAATTATACCATGGTTAGACCTAGGGTTTGCATGTACATAAAATCAAACGCTAGATAACCTAATACAAGACAAATACATGTAATCAATACACAATCACACTTGCACCCTCTAGGGTAATCCCACATGTTGCCTTCCAAAATGGGCCATGCTTGCACGTCGAGTTTCTTTGGCAAAACGAATTCCAAATGATCATAAGTCCCTCAAAGTGTTGCCTAAACGGAATGATCATAGTCCCTTCAAAGCAAAATTGCCAAAGACACTTGGCACCATTGCATTCATGGTCCATACGATGACCCGCGCCCGTCCCGAATAAACTTCCTAAACGCAAGATTGTCTACCAATTTCAATGGTAGAACAAAATTGTTAAAAGGGGTTAAAACATAACAAAAACCTTTGAGTATAATAGGGTAGACAAAACTCTCAGTTACTTGAGATCAAACTTGCAAAAACACTTGCCTTCTTTTCAAAAACCACAATCCACAACACTTTCAAACAAACTTTCAAAAACATTTGAAACATTTTTTCGAAAAGATTCACACTTTTGTAAAACACTCAAACACGAGTCAAATACATTAGTTGCCTAAGACAAGGCATCTTCTTCAAAAAACATTTTCAAAAAGCACCCACACACACACCATTTTCAAAGCAATCGAAAAACAAGGCAAGCGATCTAAAAACCAAGTAACTAAGAGCCCATGGATAACCATGGATGAAAAGGGTGCTAATACCTTCCCTTTTCATAATCTACCCCCCGAACCCATGAAATATCTCAAAAGGTTTTTGCTGTGCTTTTTTAACCTTTCCTTTAGGATAAAATAAAAAGTCGGTGGCGACTCTTGCTCAACCGCACAAGTGCGAATACGAACGCAAAACACTAGTCAGTTCTCCCACCGTACCACAGAACTGGCGACTCTGCTGGGGAGAATTCTTAAAAGTGGGGTTACCTTAGGGTTTAGATCACCTTTACTTTCAATTGATTGCTTTGTTTGCTTTACATTTGTGGGCCTTGTATCGGAGTTTTGTAGATCCTAACCCGGATCTGGGGAAACCCTTTTAGGTAGCAACAAGGCTGTGAGGGAACTGTGCGGGGTATACCGACATGGTTGAAACAGTCTGCTACGTTGATGTGGCACTTTGGTGTGTACCGGTAACCCTTGAGTTCAGTCAAGGAGAGTACGGGGCCGCCACGTGGTGTCGTGAAGCATCAACTGACCTTAGGAACCTTAATTGAACCATCTTGGCCTTTTTAGGGTAGTGAGATAACTGACTTTGGCGCAGTCCGAGGTTGGTTGATACTCGATACTACACCCAATTGAGGGTTGCTTTCCTGGGATATTTCGGTCGCCAGTTCAGTGGCTAAATCGAAACGATGAACAATGAAAGCAATCCAGTGATATTGGGACCCTTAGAACCCGGTTACTTTTGATAGGACAGGTTTTAACCAACAAACTGAAAGAGGGTAGTACCTGAACCTCGCGCAAGCCTAAACCTAAGGCCTTGTGTGCTGTGTGTGAATATTGTTTGCCTGTATATACACTTACTTGCTTGTGCATACATGCACATAACATCATAACATCATACCATAGCATTTTAGCATTTTCAATAACCATTTCAAGGATCTCGAGGGTTCTGTTGATGCAGGGTTACGTTGAACCAGACATCTATCAAGGGGCAAGAGGTTTCTCCTCTAACCAATCCAGTCAAAGTTCAAGTGCAACAACTTGAATCAGTGGCTATGACCCACTCGACATGGTGAGCTTGATTCTCGTGGAAGGACATCCACCGACACAAAGCTCTCCAATCAAAAGTTCAAGTGCAACAACTTGAATCAGTGGCTATGACCCACTCGACATGGTGAGCTTGATTCTCGTGGAAGGATGTCCATCGGTGCAGAGATCTCCATTCCAAGAGCAAAGTTCAACCTCTAACATTTTCTTGTGTTTACCCCAAGAGATCCTTGAAAGCATGCATCCACATATCATGCATTGCATTTTAACAATCTTTCTTTTTTTCAGGTTTCCTTACTCTCCTGCTGTTTATTTCAGCAAGAGATGGCTCTAGAACGGTCTGTCAAAGACATCCAAGACCAGACTGCTCAGCTGCAGGAGATGTTCCTGAACTTGTCTCTGGGGCAAGAAGAGATGAAAGTTCTCCTCACCAAGGGCCTGGGGAATTCCAACAATGCCAGGAGTGATCAGATTGCGGAGCTGCAGTTTGATCTGACAACACTGAGGACTCAAGTGATGGGACAGTTGGTGGGCCAGATGGCTCTCATCCAAGACCTATCCCAAAGACAAGAGGAACTCAGAGTTCTTGTCCGCCAACTGCTTCCAAACAACCAACTGGGGCAAACATCTGAGGTAGAAGAGCAAGTCACCGCTCAACCTCCATCCACTCAAGAAGACAAGGGGAAAGCTCCTTTGCTGGCTTCAGGGTCACAATCCCATCAACAACCTCGCCAGCGTCAACGGGGTAATCGGCGTAAACAAGAAAAGTCGGGAAGACAGTTTACGGAGACTGAAATACCATCATTCTTCATACTGAAGCGCCTGTTGGAGGTCAATTTGCTTACTGTAAAGGACCCTCCTCAGAAGCTCAATATCTCCTCTCCTCACTTTAATCCCGACGCATTCTGTGTTTACCACTCCTACAGCCCGGGACACAGTACCAACGACTGTTGGGCCTTGAAGAACAAGATTCAAGATCTGATCGACATTGGGGTGCTGGAATTCATGCCAGACGGCGAGATGAAAATCTTCCATTAAAGGGTTCTCCGCTTGAAGTGACGAAGCTCAAGCTGAAAGACTTTTGCTTCTTTCTGAATTTTCAAAGTTGTAATTTCTTTTGCTGTCAAAACAATTATCTGTTGATGTTAAACTCTGTTTTCATTAATGCATTGCATATGTTTGTCTTGAATCCATCCATTCGTTTCACTACTCTTATGCTTTTCTTTATGATATTTGACTCTTGATAAAAACCTGCAAGCCTTTAGAAGGAGGATGATGAAACAATACCATAATCTTATACAGTATGCTTTTGAACAGACCTTGCTGATGATGTACAGGCATTTCTTTCAATTCCCAAACACTGGAGTTATAAGGAAGTTAATCCCTAGTCAACCCCTTCGAGCCAAAGAAGTAGGAGTTTTCTGTTCTAAACAATCAAAACCCTTGATATAAACCCGGGGCAGGGTAGTATCTCAGTTAATTCAAGAGAAATGCGTATTGAAGTCGCAAACTCTCAGTTCGTAATACAACGAGCGACGTCGAAAAAGAAAGCATTCCTTTGGAATCAAAAGACAAGGGTGGTTCCCTATCATATAGACAGTCAATCTCTCAAAAGAGAAAAGCCCACCAAGCCAAAACCTATAAAGGAGGCTTAAGAAAGCTGGGGCATCCCGCTGACAGTAATCCCGAAAACGGTAACAGTCAGGCAAAAGTTAGGGATAACAAATCAAAATCAAAATAGTGAGGTCATTACAAAATCCTCAACAACATGAAAAATGTTGAAAAAGAAAAAAAGAGATGATGACTGTCTCCCAAAAAATTCAACTGGTGAACCATCGCCCGAAAGTCGTTCCAAACTCAAAACAGAGTGTGACGCACAATTAACTGAGCTTAGGTTGAAGAACATCACGAAGAGCGGGTGGGTACAAATATACTTTGAGCCTTTATCCTTTGTTTCTTAAACCGTGAACCAGGCCACGTTACAACCCTTCAAAAGTCCTAATTGAAGCATGGGTTAGTTCGAAAGCATACTGTTACAAAAGGTATCCTGACTCCTGTAGGGCTTTGCTCTAAATCTTGTGTTAACTTGTCTTATGAAAAGTTTTCTGCTAAAAACGCATTTTTCAAAAACTTCAAAGACAAACATAAACTTTGCATTATTCGAATATCACTGTCTGCATTTGACCCTTTTATTTGACAGCGAAGAAATTCATACAGCGAATGTTCGGAGGAACGAAAACTCTCTCAGTAAGTCAAAATCACTTCAAGAGGATAACACTTCCATTACACATCTCTTATCAACACGGGGCATGACATGTCACAATTCAATTAACCTGGGGCAGTCCAGTCAAGGTCCAACAGATCTTTCAAAGTTCAGTTAACCTGGGGCAGTCCAGTCAAGATTTCAAGAAATCTCTCAATATGCAGAGTAATCTGATTCAAGATTCTTTCATCACCACTTGGGGCATTCGAATGTCAAAAGTGTTCAACAAATCAATTATCACGTCTCCAGACTCGATTCCTGTATCTAGCCAGGGCACGTCTGAAGAGTTCAAAGTTCTGATTCCAGTATCCAGCCAGGGCACATCTATCAACTATAACATCTCCAGATTCGATTCCTGTATCCAGCCAGGGCATATCTGTTGGCGACTATTTCCAGATTCGACTCCTGTATCCAGCCAGGGCATATCTGTTGACCACATTTCCAGACTCGATTCCTGTATCTAGCCAGGGCACGTCTGAAGAGTTCAAAGATTCGATTCCTGTATCCAGCCAGGGCATATCTATCAACTACAACATCTCCAGATTCGATTCCTGTATCCAGCCAGGGCATATCTGTTGACCACATTTCCAGACTCGATTCCTGTATCTAGCCAGGGCACGTCTGAAGAGTTTGAAGATTCGATTCCTGTATCCAGCCAGGGCATATCTGTTGACTACATTTCCAGACTCGACTCCTGTATCTAGCCAGGGCACGTCTGAAGAGTTCGAAGATTCGATTCCTGTATCCAGCCAGGGCATATCTGTTGACGACTATTTCCAGATTCGACTCCTGTATCCAGCCAGGGCATATCTGTTGACCACATTTCCAGACTCGATTCCTGTATCTAGCCAGGGCACGTCTGAAGAGTTCAAAGATTCGATTCCTGTATCCAGCCAGGGCATATCTATCAACTACAACATCTCCAGATTCGATTCCTGTATCCAGCTAGGGCATATCTGTTGACCACATTTCCAGACTCGATTCCTGTATCTAGCCAGGGCACGTCTGAAGAGTTTGAAGATTCGATTCCTGTATCCAGCCAGGGCATATCTGTTGACTACATTTCCAGACTCGACTCCTGTATCTAGCCAGGGCACGTCTGAAGAGTTCGAAGATTCGATTCCTGTATCCAGCCAGGGCATATCTGTTGACGACTATTTCCAGATTCGACTCCTGTATCCAGCCAGGGCATATCTGTTGACCACATTTCCAGACTCGATTCCTGTATCTAGCCAGGGCACGTCTGAAGAGTTTGAAGATTCGATTCCTGTATCCAGCCAGGGCATGTCTGAAGAATTCCAGATCAACACCTGTAACAATCCAGGAAACATCTGTGAACGACCGATTGTAGACCAACACCTTTAATAAGCCAGGAATTTATCTACATCACCACTTGGGGCATTCGAATGTCAAAAGTGTTCAAAACCCGATGCAGTTTTACACAAGCTCATCTTCAGGGAGCCCTACACCGGTTCCTCTTCAAGATTTCTGAAACGGTTTACGGATTCTTCCCAACAACGGAAGTGAATCTACCAACTTGTTCAGGCTCTTCTCAACCTTTGAAATTAGTTTACGGATGCTTCCCAACAACGGATGCGGCTCTATTGCTGATTCAACTTCAAGATTTCTGAAAATAGTTCACGGGTTCTCCAAGTGAACGGATGTTAACCTATCGCTTGTTCATATTCTTCTCAAGCTAACCACCACGGAAGATAGCGCTCGCCAAAAATTCTTCCTATCCCCAGCGGAGTTCATCAGAATTCCCCAGCGGTAACTTATCTTTGCAAATCCCCAGCCAGAGAATCCTCCGGAATTCAATTCCCCTCAGAGTTTAAGCTTCAGTATCCCCAGCGGAGCCAGACCATTGAACCTTCTCCCCACAGAGTTTTGGAGAGGGCAAATCTTGAGTTCCCCAGTGAAGTCACCAGAGTTGCTTCCCATCAAGCCGAAGATTCTCAATCTGACCTCCCCAGCATGAGTCTACTAGTTTGGAACTCCCCAGTAGAGGTCATCAGGAATTCTCTTCCCCAGCGACAGCCAAGGATTTATTTTCCCCGGCAGCAGTCAAGATGCTTTTATCTTCAGCCATCTCGGATTCATTTATCCTCGGCAGGATTAGCTCATCAGCTTACATGCGCATTCATGACATTCATGTCATAAACATTAATGTCACAGGCATTGCATCATGCATCATAACATTGCATACAACTAACCCTTTGCCTTTTCAGGTAAGATCAGTCGACAGGCACAGATCAACTCCCAAGATTCATCCATAAATAGTTCAGATGTGACCCGGACACGGCGACATTCTGATACTTATTCCAGATTCATTCAGACGCATCAGCAGAAACCCTACACCGGTTCCTCTTCAACTTCAAGACTTCTGAAAATAGTTTACGGATTCTTCCCTACAACGGATGTCAATCTACCGACTTGTTCAGACTCTGCTTAACTCCTGAAAACAGTTTACGGATTCTTCCCTACAACGGATGTCAATCTACCGACTTATTCAGACTCTGCTCAACTTCTGAAACAGTTTACAGATTCTTCCCTACAACGGATGCCAATCTACCAACTGATTCAGACTCTTCTCAACTTTTAAGGACAGTTTACGGATTCTTCCCAACAACGGATGTCAATCTACCAACTGATTCAGACTCTTCACAATTGTTGAAAATAGTTTACGGACGCTTCCCAAACAACGGATACTGCTCTATTGCTTATTCAATCTCAGATAGTTTACAGATTCTCCAGACATGGACGTCAATCTGTTGCTTCTTCAGACCCCTAATTCAGAGATGTTCCAAAACATGGAGGCTCTCCTGATATTTGTCCACTCACCATTGACATACATTTCAACATTTCCAGATGGCATCTATAAGCCCATCCTCCTACCAGCAGTCGCCGAATGGCATCTGTAAGCCCATTCTCAGATGGCATCTCTAAGCCCATCCCCCGACAAAATTCTCTCGCACCAGATGGCATCTTTAAGCCCATCACCAAATGGCATCTTTAAGCCCATTCACATCTACCATCACATCGCCGAGTGCAAATTTTCTGGGCACATTAGTGTCCAATCTCCTTTTACCTTCAAGTCGCGAAAGGCAAACTTGCCAATCTAACTCTTCAGGTCAAAGAAGATTGAACAGGGGCAACTGTTGTACCCCAAAATTTGCCCTCACATTTTTCCACAAGCAATCTCAGCTTCAAGCCTTTCCTAATTTTTTTTTAAACTGGCTCAAGAATCGGACAAACGGACTTTTCTTGTCAGTCAAGCGAAATTAGGGTTTTTACTGATTTTTAGGACTCTGAATTGTTTCATACAGTGGGCTTAGGGTTTGGATGATTTTTGGTTCAATTTTGATCAGGCGAGCGTTATTTGGCATTTAATCAGGAGTTAGGGTTTTATGGGCATATTCTCAGAAGAATTTAAATTCCACAGCACTTTGCAGTTTGTTCCGAGATTTGGGTTAAAATTCGCGTTATCTTGATTTAATCAGTAAAAGAGACAGTGGTTTGAGTTCATGTTGTTTTGTTTGAGCCAGTCAAAAAGAATATGCAGTTTGGAATTGCAGTGCTTGGCAAAGAATCAGTAAGAGAGGATTGAATCTGATTAAGTTTTTGTGTTCGACTGTGCGTTGCTTTGAATAATGGAGACGTCCAGTTCATTTATTTTGATCAACAATTGTTTAGTTTATTATTTATGGTTCTAAGAATTAAATACTTGAAATTTAAATTTCATTTTATTTAATTTAAGGAATTATGAATAACAAGTAAACAATTAAAGAAAAAGAATTGAAGAGAATTAAATGTCAATGGAATTTTATTTCATATTTAATAGTTGTTACAATTGTTATTATTTGGATACGAGTATTTATTACAAAGTATTTAAATAATAATAAGTGTACAAAAATTAAATTGAAAATAAAATTCTATCCTATTTCTAATATTCTTCACTCTTCACTCCGCTCCGGTGCTCCGTTATTCGTCTGCAAAAAGAAAAAGAAGAAAAGTCAGAAAGCAGTTGAATTAAAAAAGACAGTTAAAATTTGCTCATCATTAGAGGCCACTGACTGGGATCAGTTGACCCTCTCTGCAAATCACGGGATTTCTCCCGGTTCACAGAGAGGGAAGATTTTTATTCATGAATGCAAATGTCAAATGCATAGAATCTCAAAATGCATAAAATCCAAAGTTCAAACTACATAGTTCAAATCCAAGTCAAACTGAAAAATCCAATTCCACTTCCTATCAAATGCCAAAATCTACTCAAAAGATATCAAAGAAAAAGCAAGAAGTACAATTGCTGTCAAAAGCACACAAGCTGCCAATAAAAAGATTTTGGAAAAGATATCACAAAGTGCCAAGGCTGTCATAAAAGATTTGGCCAAGATATCAAGGAAAAGAAAAAGCACACAAACTGTCAAAACTGGAGAAAGAGATGCAGAAGTAATGTGTTATACAAGCCAAATATCTTAATCATCATTTCCCATTAGGGCCCCTTCAGAACAAAGTACAACAAAAATCATATTAAATTATTAACTGTACTTTTGGAGAGAAAAAGAGAGATAAAGCAGCAATAGGCAGGTTTTAGGCTAGAGGCAGGATAACAAGACAGAAAAGATACACAGGCCAGTACAACACAGTTCAGAAGGGAGGATAGAGGAAAAAGATACAAACTCAGAAAGCCTAAAGCCTCATTTCCTGTCAAGGCAAAGAACCTGCATAACTCAGAACAGAAGCATTAGCCTAACAAAAAGCCTCATCATACAAATCTGCATCAGTGAACCATTACAAATGCATAACATCAAGCCTGAAGCATGAACCTACCATAACCTGAAACACCTCAAACCCATCCAAAAACCAGACTAAAACCCAACACAGTTCAGCAGGCAGTTCAGAGAGGAAGAAAAAGATACAAAGCAAGCTTTACCAAAAACCTGCATCAGTAAGAAACAAAGCTACACAGCATAACTTGCCAAAAACCTGCTACCAAGTTAAAACCCCAGGCCAAACCTCACAAAATCTGAAGCTCAACCTCATCAACCTGCATTAACCTCAAAAACTGTACAAACCAAACCATCAAACACATCTCAAACCTCATACCAGCACCAAAGCCATACCACTACTGTCAAGGCCTAACCACATAAACCTGATAAAACCTTTGCAAATTCAAGCCTCACCATTTTGTAAAACCAGCATATGCCCTGCAAGACCAGTTCACCCAACACCAAAACCTTTCAATCCAAGCAACTCAGTGTCCAACCCCTAAGCCCTCAGCATGAATATCATTGGGCAATAAACCTCAAAACAAAAAAACAAGTTCAAACCTGAGCCAACCAACTCCTAAGCCTCAGAGTTTCTTTCCTCATCATAGGCGATACATAGCATCCAACATAAACAAGCATACAGCAACACGAGAGAAGAAGAAGAAAGAAGCAATTCAAGGTGAACTCAGAAGCTTTTCATCAAAAGCATCACATTTCAAACTCAGGCAACAATTCAAAAGCATCACATTTCAAACTCAGGCAACAATTCAAAAGCATCAAGGGCCTCAGAAGCAAGCTTCATCATAGGCTAGGCAACAAATATCAAAGCATCAAGGGCACAGAAGAAGACAATATATTCCAAGGCAACATGCAGTAGAAGAGATAAAGAAGTGAATTAAAAAGGGTTCTCAGCATAAATCATCATCAAAACCCTAAGGGGCATCATAAAACCTAACCAGGGTCATCAGAAGCAAAGACTCGTCACCGTTCACGCTGTCCCGGCCTCCTAAGCGCCACAGCTCCCCTCCTCTCTCCTCCTTCTCCAAGGTCAGGTAATGAGCTTTCTACCTCTTCTCCTTCACCTCATAATAACGAAAGATCAAGTAAGGTTCAAATCAGAAAAACACGCAAATTCGTAAAAACAGAGATAAGAACATAAATCGTTGAAATCAAACCTTAAATCAAGAGGACGCTGAATTCACGCCATGGAGGGAAGAGAGGTTTGGGGTTGACACTGGTGGCCGGAGGGGTGAGTTGCTCAGGAAGATGAAGATGGAGAAGACGAAACCCAGCAAACGGCGCGCTCAAACCCTAACGCGTTACCAAACTGAATGAACAATATTCCCAACCCTAAAATTCGTCCCAAACGAACGGGCCTTGCCTATTCCATTCTGCCAAAAGCCCATTAAGGTTTTCATTTTCTAACCAAACATTTTCATTAAGTACTAACCTCTTTTCTTTATATGTTATAAACATTCTTTTTTATTTATCACAAAATCATATAAATAATAAATACATTTATATCATATGCTTAAAATTAAAAAATGATTTCCCATTCTTTTAATTGTACATAGTTGCATAATTTAATTTCTAAATACTCAATTAAACTACATTTCTTTTTTAGCATACATAATTTATTCCTTGATATATAATTAAAACATTTTTATATATATTTAATTCAATTAACTTGAAAACATTTTTAAATACACATTAGAATACATTTGTATATAAAATAATGAAATACCTTTTTTTATCATATAACAAAAATTGAAAACATTTTAATTGAAATATATTTTTTGTACATAACAATATAAAAATACACTCTTTTTTATACAAAATTCAATTCTTTTAATTTAAATACTTTTTGTATATAAACAAATAAAGATGCATTTCTTAATTAAAACTTGAACATTTTTCTTTTGTACATAATTAAAGACACAAATCAAAGATTCATTAATATACATATCTAGGTCAAAAACCCTAATACGCTTCAATTCCATTATCGCGCCTGTAAATAATCACACACAATACATATGCACACTCACACTTACACTTACATTACCCTATACACATTTGTTTATCTTATATTTGTATATTCGATATTTACATTTGATCGTGCATTCGATTTGGTTGTAACTTATTGGATACTATAAGTCTCATTCCCTTTTGTACATTTATACCCCCACTCCCGGACACTATTTTGTAATAGCATAGATTTTACATTCCGCAATTTACAGTTTTCCAATTATACCATGGTTAGACCTAGGGTTTGCATGTACATAAAATCAAACGCTAGATAACCTAATACAAGACAAATACATGTAATCAATACACAATCACACTTGCACCCTCTAGGGTAATCCCACATGTTGCCTTCCAAAATGGGCCATGCTTGCACGTCGAGTTTCTTTGGCAAAACGAATTCCAAATGGTCATAAGTCCCTCAAAGTGTTGCCTAAACGGAATGATCATAGTCCCTTCAAAGCAAAATTGCCAAAGACACTTGGCACCATTGCATTCATGGTCCATACGATGACCCGCGCCCGTCCCGAATAAACTTCCTAAACGCAAGATTGTCTACCAATTTCAATGGTAGAACAAAATTGTTAAAAGGGGTTAAAACATAACAAAAACCTTTGAGTATAATAGGGTAGACAAAACTCTCAGTTACTTGAGATCAAACTTGCAAAAACACTTGCCTTCTTTTCAAAAACCACAATCCACAACACTTTCAAACAAACTTTCAAAAACATTTGAAACATTTTTTCGAAAAGATTCACACTTTTGTAAAACACTCAAACACGAGTCAAATACATTAGTTGCCTAAGACAAGGCATCTTCTTCAAAAAACATTTTCAAAAAGCACCCACACACACACCATTTTCAAAGCAATCGAAAAACAAGGCAAGCGATCTAAAAACCAAGTAACTAAGAGCCCATGGATAACCATGGATGAAAAGGGTGCTAATACCTTCCCTTTTCATAATCTACCCCCCGAACCCATGAAATATCTCAAAAGGTTTTTGCTGTGCTTTTTTAACCTTTCCTTTAGGATAAAATAAAAAGTCGGTGGCGACTCTTGCTCAACCGCACAAGTGCGAATACGAACGCAAAACACTAGTCAGTTCTCCCACCGTACCACAGAACTGGCGACTCTGCTGGGGAGAATTCTTAAAAGTGGGGTTACCTTAGGGTTTAGATCACCTTTACTTTCAATTGATTGCTTTGTTTGCTTTACATTTGTGGGCCTTGTATCGGAGTTTTGTAGATCCTAACCCGGATCTGGGGAAACCCTTTTAGGTAGCAACAAGGCTGTGAGGGAACTGTGCGGGGTATACCGACATGGTTGAAACAGTCTGCTACGTTGATGTGGCACTTTGGTGTGTACCGGTAACCCTTGAGTTCAGTCAAGGAGAGTACGGGGCCGCCGCGTGGTGTCGTGAAGCATCAACTGACCTTAGGAACCTTAATTGAACCATCTTGGCCTTTTTAGGGTAGTGAGATAACTGACTTTGGCGCAGTCCGAGGTTGGTTGATACTCGATACTACACCCAATTGAGGGTTGCTTTCCTGGGATATTTCGGTCGCCAGTTCAGTGGCTAAATCGAAACGATGAACAATGAAAGCAATCCAGTGATATTGGGACCCTTAGAACCCGGTTACTTTTGATAGGACAGGTTTTAACCAACAAACTGAAAGAGGGTAGTACCTGAACCTCGCGCAAGCCTAAACCTAAGGCCTTGTGTGCTGTGTGTGAATATTGTTTTCCTGTATATACACTTACTTGCTTGTGCATACATGCACATAACATCATAACATCATACCATAGCATTTTAGCATTTTCAATAACCATTTCAAGGATCTCGAGGGTTCTGTTGATGCAGGGTTACGTTGAACCAGACATCTATCAAGGGGCAAGAGGTTTCTCCTCTAACCAATCCAGTCAAAGTTCAAGTGCAACAACTTGAATCAGTGGCTATGACCCACTCGACATGGTGAGCTTGATTCTCGTGGAAGGACATCCACCGACACAAAGCTCTCCAATCAAAAGTTCAAGTGCAACAACTTGAATCAGTGGCTATGACCCACTCGACATGGTGAGCTTGATTCTCGTGGAAGGACGTCCATCGGTGCAGAGATCTCCAATCTAAGAGCAAAGTTCAACCTCTAACATTTTCTTGTGTTTACCCCAAGAGATCCTTGAAAGCATGCATCCACATATCATGCATTGCATTTTAACAATCTTTCTTTTTTTCAGGTTTCCTTACTCTCCTGCTGTTTATTTCAGCAAGAGATGGCTCTAGAACGGTCTGTCAAAGACATCCAAGACCAGACTGCTCAGCTGCAGGAGATGTTCCTGAACTTGTCTCTGGGGCAAGAAGAGATGAAAGTTCTCCTCACCAAGGGCCTGGGGAATTCCAACAATGCCGGGAGTGATCAGATTGCGGAGCTGCAGTTTGATCTGACAACACTGAGGACTCAAGTGATGGGACAGTTGGTGGGCCAGATGGCTCTCATCCAAGACCTATCCCAAAGACAAGAGGAACTCAGAGTTCTTGTCCGCCAACTGCTTCCAAACAACCAACTGGGGCAAACATCTGAGGTAGAAGAGCAAGTCACCGCTCAACCTCCATTCACTCAAGAAGACAAGGGGAAAGCTCCTTTGCTGGCTTCAGGGTCACAATCCCATCAACAACCTCGCCATCGTCAACGGGGTAATCGGCGTAAACAAGAAAAGTCGGGAAGACAGTTTACGGAGACTGAAATACCATCATTCTTCATACTGAAGCGCCTGTTGGAGGTCAATTTGCTTAATGTAAAGGACCCTCCTCAGAAGCTCAATATCTCCTCTCCTCACTTTAATCCCGACGCATTCTGTGTTTACCACTCCTACAGCCCGGGACACAGTACCAACGACTGTTGGGCCTTGAAGAACAAGATTCAAGATCTGATCGACATTGGGGTGCTGGAATTCATGCCAGACGGCGAGATGAAAATCTTCCATTAAAGGGTTCTCCGCTTGAAGTGACGAAGCTCAAGCTGAAAGACTTTTGCTTCTTTCTGAATTTTCAAAGTTGTAATTTCTTTTGCTGTCAAAACAATTATCTGTTGATGTTAAACTCTGTTTTCATTAATGCATTGCATATGTTTGTCTTGAATCCATCCATTCGTTTCACTACTCTTATGCTTTTCTTTATGATATTTGACTCTTGATAAAAAGCTGCAAGCCTTTAGAAGGAGGATGACGAAACAATACCATAATCTTATACAGTATGCTTTTGAACAGACCTTGCTGATGATGTACAGGCATTTCTTTCAATTCCCAAACACTGGAGTTATAAGGAAGTTAATCCCTAGTCAACCCCTTCGAGCCAAAGAAGTAGGAGTTTTCTGTTCTAAACAATCAAAACCCTTGATATAAACCCGGGGCAGGGTAGTATCTCAGTTAATTCAAGAGAAATGCGTATTGAAGTCGCAAACTCTCAGTTCGTAATACAACGAGCGACGTCGAAAAAGAAAGCATTCCTTTGGAATCAAAAGACAAGGGTGGTTCCCTATCATATAGACAGTCAATCTCTCAAAAGAGAAAAGCCCACCAAGCCAAAACCTATAAAGGAGGCTTAAGAAAGCTGGGGCATCCCGCTGACAGTAATCCCGAAAACGGTAACAGTCAGGCAAAAGTTAGGGATAACAAATCAAAATCAAAATAGTGAGGTCATTACAAAATCCTCAACAACATGAAAAATGTTGAAAAAGAAAAAAAGAGATGATGACTGTCTCCCAAAAAATTCAACTGGTGAACCATCGCCCGAAAGTCGTTCCAAACTCAAAACAGAGTGTGACGCACAATTAACTGAGCTTAGGTTGAAGAACATCACGAAGAGCGGGTGGGTACAAATATACTTTGAGCCTTTATCCTTTGTTTCTTAAACCGTGAACCAGGCCACGTTACAACCCTTCAAAAGTCCTAATTGAAGCATGGGTTAGTTCGAAAGCATACTGTTACAAAAGGTATCCTGACTCCTGTAGGGCTTTGCTCTAAATCTTGTGTTAACTTGTCTTATGAAAAGTTTTCTGCTAAAAACGCATTTTTCAAAAACTTCAAAGACAAACATAAACTTTGCATTATTCGAATATCACTGTCTGCATTTGACCCTTTTATTTGACAGCGAAGAAATTCATACAGCGAATGTTCGGAGGAACGAAAACTCTCTCAGTAAGTCAAAATCACTTCAAGAGGATAACACTTCCATTACACATCTCTTATCAACACGGGGCATGACATGTCACAATTCAATTAACCTGGGGCAGTCCAGTCAAGGTCCAACAGATCTTTCAAAGTTCAGTTAACCTGGGGCAGTCCAGTCAAGATTTCAAGAAATCTCTCAATATGCAGAGTAATCTGATTCAAGATTCCTTCATCACCACTTGGGGCATTCGAATGTCAAAAGTGTTCAACAAATCAATTATCACGTCTCCAGACTCAATTCCTGTATCTATCCAGGGCACGTCTGAAGAGTTCAAAGATTCGATTCCTGTATCCAGCCAGGGCACATCTATCAACTATAACATCTCCAGATTCGATTCCTGTATCCAGCCAGGGCATATCTGTTGACGACTATTTCCAGATTCGACTCCTGTATCCAGCCAGGGCATATCTGTTGACCACATTTCCAGACTCGATTCCTGTATCTAGCCAGGGCACGTCTGAAGAGTTCAAAGATTCGATTCCTGTATCCAGCCAGGGCATATCTATCAACTACAACATCTCCAGATTCGATTCCTGTATCCAGCCAGGGCATATCTGTTGACCACATTTCCAGACTCGATTCCTGTATCTAGCCAGGGCACGTCTGAAGAGTTTGAAGATTCGATTCCTGTATCCAGCCAGGGCATATCTGTTGACTACATTTCCAGACTCGACTCTTGTATCTAGCCAGGGCACGTCTGAAGAGTTCGAAGATTCGATTCCTGTATCCAGCCAGGGCATATCTATTGACGACTATTTCCAGATTCGACTCCTGTATCCAGCCAGGGCATATCTGTTGACCACATTTCCAGACTCGATTCCTGTATCTAGCCAGGGCACGTCTGAAGAGTTCAAAGATTCGATTCCTGTATCCAGCCAGGGCATATCTATCAACTACAACATCTCCAGATTCGATTCCTGTATCCAGCCAGGGCATATCTGTTGACCACATTTCCAGACTCGATTCCTGTATCTAGCCAGGGCACGTCTGAAGAGTTTGAAGATTCGATTCCTGTATCCAGCCAGGGCATATCTGTTGACTACATTTCCAGACTCGACTCCTGTATCTAGCCAGGGCACGTCTGAAGAGTTCGAAGATTCGATTCCTGTATCCATCCAGGGCATATCTGTTGACGACTATTTCCAGATTCGACTCCTGTATCCAGCCAGGGCATATCTGTTGACCACATTTCCAGACTCGATTCCTGTATCTAGCCAGGGCACGTCTGAAGAGTTTGAAGATTCAATTCCTGTATCCAGCCAGGGCATGTCTGAAGAATTCCAGATCAACACCTGTAACAATCCAGGAAACATCTGTGAACGACCGATTGTAGACCAACACCTGTAATAAGCCAGGAATTTATCTACATCACCACTTGGGGCATTCGAATGTCAAAAGTGTTCAAAACCCGATGCAGTTTTACACAAGCTCATCTTCAGGGAGCCCTACACCGGTTCCTCTTCAAGATTTCTGAAACGGTTTACGGATTCTTCCCAACAACGGAAGTCAATCTACCAACTTGTTCAGGCTCTTCTCAACCCTTGAAATTAGTTTACGGACGCTTCCCAACAACGGATGCGGCTCTATTGCTGATTCAACTTCAAGATTTCTGAAAATAGTTCACGGGTTCTCCAAGTGAACGGATGTTAACCTATCGCTTGTTCAGATTCTTCTCAAGCTAACCACCACGGAAGATCGCGCTCGCCAAAAATTCTTCCTATCCCCAGCGGAGTTCATCAGAATTCCCCAGCGGTAACTTATCTTTGCAAATCCCCAGCCAGAGAATCCTCCGGAATTCAATTCCCCTCAGAGTTTAAGCTTCAGTATCCCCAGCGGAGCCAGACCATTGAACCTTCTCCCCACAGAGTTTTGGAGAGGTCAAAT
The DNA here is from genome assembly GCA_948472305.1 of Vicia faba. Taxonomy (NCBI): domain Eukaryota; kingdom Viridiplantae; phylum Streptophyta; class Magnoliopsida; order Fabales; family Fabaceae; genus Vicia; species Vicia faba. The sequence goes on along the minus strand of OX451741.1, from coordinate 631,047,493 downwards.
CTTGAGTTCCTCAGTGAAGTCACCAGAGTTGCTTCCCATCAAGCCGAAGATTCTCAATCTGACCTCCCCAGCATGAGTCTACTAGTTTGGAACTCCCCAGTAGAGGTCATCAGGAATTCTCTTCCCCAGCGACAGCCAAGGATTTATTTTCCCCGGCAGCAGTCAAGATGCTTTTATCTTCAGCCATCTCGGATTCATTTATCCTCGGCAGGATTAGCTCATCAGCTTACATGCGCATTCATGACATTCATGTCATAAACATTAATGTCACAGGCATTGCATCATACATCATAACATTGCATACAACTAACCCTTTGCCTTTTCAGGTAAGATCAGTCGACAGGCACAGATCAACTCCCAAGATTCATCCAGAAATAGTTCAGATGTGACCCGGACACGGCGACATTCTGATACTTATTCCAGATTCATTCAGACGCATCAGCAGAAACCCTACACCGGTTCCTCTTCAACTTCAAGACTTCTGAAAATAGTTTACGGATTCTTCCCTACAACGGATGTCAATCTACCGACTTGTTCAGACTCTGCTTAACTCCTGAAAACAGTTTACGGATTCTTCCCTACAACGGATGTCAATCTACCGACTTATTCAGACTCTGCTCAACTTCTGAAACAGTTTACGGATTCTTCCCTACAACGGATGCCAATCTACCAACTGATTCAGACTCTTCTCAACTTTTAAGGACAGTTTACGGATTCTTCCCAACAACGGATGTCAATCTACCAACTGATTCAGACTCTTCGCAATTGTTGAAAATAGTTTACGGACGCTTCCCAAACAACGGATACTGCTCTATTGCTTATTCAATCTCAGATAGTTTACAGATTCTCCAGACATGGACGTCAATCTGTTGCTTGTTCAGACCCCTAATTCAGAGATGTTCCAAAACATGAAGGCTCTCCTGATATTTGTCCACTCACCATTGACATACATTTCAACATTTCCAGATGGCATCTATAAGCCCATCCTCCTACCAACAGTCGCCGAATGGCATCTGTAAGCCCATTCTCAGATGGCATCTCTAAGCCCATCCCCCGACAAAATTCTCTCGCACCAGATGGCATCTTTAAGCCCATCACCAAATGGCATCTTTAAGCCCATTCACATCTACCATCACATCGCCGAGTGCAAATTTTCTGGGCACATTAGTGTCCAATCTCCTTTTACCTTCAAGTCGCGAAAGGCAAACTTGCCAATCTAACTCTTCAGGTTAAAGAAGATTGAACAGGGGCAACTGTTGTACCCCAAAATTTGCCCTCGCATTTTTCCACAAGCAATCTCAGCTTCAAGCCTTTCCTAATTTTTTTTTAAACTGGCTCAAGAATCGGACAAACGGACTTTTCTTGTCAGTCAAGCGAAATTAGGGTTTTTACTGATTTTTAGGACTCTGAATTGTTTCATACAGTGGGCTTAGGGTTTGGATGATTTTTGGTTCAATTTTGATCAGGCGAGCGTTATTTGGAATTTAATCAGGAGTTAGGGTTTTATGGGCATATTCTCAGAAGAATTTAAATTCCACAGCACTTTGCAGTTTGTTCCGAGATTCGGGTTAAAATTCACGTTATCTTGATTTAATCAGTAAAAGAGACAGTGGTTTGAGTTCATGTTGTTTTGTTTGAGCCAGTAAAAAAGAATATGCAGTTTGGAATTGCAGTGCTTGGCAAAGAATCAGTAAGAGAGGATTGAACCTGATTAAGTTTTTGTGTTCGACTGTGCGTTGCTTTGAATAATTGAGACGTCCAGTTCATTTATTTTGATCAACAATTGTTTAGTTGATTATTTATGGTTCTAAGAATTAAATACTTGAAATTTAAATTTCATTTTATTTAATTTAAGGAATTATGAATAACAAGTAAACAATTAAAGAAAAAGAATTGAAGAGAATTAAATGTCAATGGAATTTTATTTCATATTTAATAGTTGTTACAATTGTTATTATTTGGATACGAGTATTTATTACAAAGTATTTAAATAATAATAAGTGTACAAAAATTAAATTGAAAATAAAATTCTATCCTATTTCTAATATTCTTCACTCTTCACTCCGCTCCGGTGCTCCGTTATTCGTCTGCAAAAAGAAAAAGAAGAAAAGTCAGAAAGCAGTTGAATTAAAAAAGACAGTTAAAATTTGCTCATCATTAGAGGCCACTGACTGGGATCAGTTGACCCTCTCTGCAAATCACGGGATTTCTCCCGGTTCACAGAGAGGGAAGATTTTTATTCATGAATGCAAATGTCAAATGCATAGAATCTCAAAATGCATAAAATCCAAAGTTCAAACTACATAGTTCAAATCCAAGTCAAACTGAAAAATCCAATTCCACTTCCTATCAAATGCCAAAATCTACTCAAAAGATATCAAAGAAAAAGCAAGAAGTACAATTGCTGTCAAAAGCACACAAGCTGCCAATAAAAAGATTTTGGAAAAGATATCACAAAGTGCCAAGGCTGTCATAAAAGATTTGGCCAAGATATCAAGGAAAAGAAAAAGCACACAAACTGTCAAAACTGGAGAAAGAGATGCAGAAGTAATGTGTTATACAAGCCAAATATCTTAATCATCATTTCCCATTAGGGCCCCTTCAGAACAAAGTACAACAAAAATCATATTAAATTCTTAACTGTACTTTTGGAGAGAAAAAGAGAGATAAAGCAGCAATAGGCAGGTTTTAGGCTAGAGGCAGGATAACAAGACAAAAAAGATACACAGGCCAGTACAACACAGTTCAGAAGGGAGGATAGAGGAAAAAGATACAAACTCAGAAAGCCTAAAGCCTCATTTCCTGTCAAGGCAAAGAACCTGCATAACTCAGAACAGAAGCATTAGCCTAACAAAAAGCCTCAACATACAAATCTGCATCAGTGAACCATTACAAATGCATAACATCAAGCCTGAAGCATGAACCTACCATAACCTGAAACACCTCAAACCCATCCAAAAACCAGACTAAAACCCAACACAGTTCAGCAGGCAGTTCAGAGAGGAAGAAAAAGATACAAAGCAAGCTTTACCAAAAACCTGCATCAGTAAGAAACAAAGCTACACAACATAACTTGCCAAAAACCTGCTACCAAGTTAAAACCCCAGGCCAAACCTCACAAAATCTGAAGCTCAACCTCATCAACCTGCATTAACCTCAAAAACTGTACAAACCAAACCATCAAACACATCTCAAACCTCATACCAGCACCAAAGCCATACCACTACTGTCAAGGCCTAACCACATAAACCTGATAAAACCTTTGCAAATTCAAGCCTCACCATTTTGTAAAACCAGCATATGCCCTGCAAGACCAGTTCACCCAACACCAAAACCTTTCAATCCAAGCAACTCAGTGTCCAACCCCTAAGCCCTCAGCATGAATATCATTGGGCAATAAACCTCAAAACAAAAAAACAAGTTCAAACCTGAGCCAACCAACTCCTAAGCCTCAGAGTTTCTTTCCTCATCATAGGCGATACATAGCATCCAACATAAACAAGCATACAGCAACACGAGAGAAGAAGAAGAAAGAAGCAATTCAAGGTGAACTCAGAAGCTTTTCATCAAAAGCATCACATTTCAAACTCAGGCAACAATTCAAAAGCATCACATTTCAAACTCAGGCAACAATTCAAAAGCATCAAGGGCCTCAGAAGCAAGCTTCATCATAGGCTAGGCAACAAATATCAAAGCATCAAGGGCACAGAAGAAGACAATATATTCCAAGGCAACATGCAGTAGAAGAGATAAAGAAGTGAATTAAAAAGGGTTCTCAGCATAAATCATCATCAAAACCCTAAGGAGCATCATAAAACCTAACCAGGGTCATCAGAAGCAAAGACTCGTCACTGTTCACGCCGTCCCGGCCTCCTAAGCGCCACAGCTCCCCTCCTCTCTCCTCCTTCTCCAAGGTCAGGTAATGAGCTTTCTACCTCTTCTCCTTCACCTCATAATAACGAAAGATCAAGTAAGGTTCAAATCAGAAAAACACGCAAATTCGTAAAAACAGAGATAAGAACATAAATCGTTGAAATCAAACCTTAAATCAAGAGGACGCTGAATTCACGCCATGGAGGGAAGAGAGGTTTGGGGTTGACACTGGTGGCCGGAGGGGTGAGTTGCTCAGGAAGATGAAGATGGAGAAGACGAAACCCAGCAAACGGCGCACTCAAACCCTAACGCGTTACCAAACTGAATGAACAATATTCCCAACCCTAAAATTCGTCCCAAACGAACGGGCCTTGCCTATTCCATTCTGCCAAAAGCCCATTAAGATTTTCATTTTCTAACCAAACATTTTCATTAAGTACTAACCTCTTTTCTTTATATGTTATAAACATTCTTTTTTATTTATCACAAAATCATATAAATAATAAATACATTTATATCATATGCTTAAAATTAAAAAATGATTTCCCATTCTTTTAATTGTACATAGTTGCATAATTTAATTTCTAAATACTCAATTAAACTACATTTCTTTTTTAGCATACATAATTTATTCCTTGATATATAATTAAAACATTTTTATATATATTTAATTCAATTAACTTGAAAACATTTTTAAATACACATTAGAATACATTTGTATATAAAATAATGAAATACCTTTTTTAATCATATAACAAAAATTGAAAACATTTTAATTGAAATATATTTTTTTTACATAACAATATAAAAATACACTCTTTTTTATACAAAATTCAATTCTTTTAATTTAAATACTTTTTGTATATAAACAAATAAAGATGCATTTCTTAATTAAAACTTGAACATTTTTCTTTTGTACATAATTAAAGACACAAATCAAAGATTCATTAATATACATATCTAGGTCAAAAACCCTAATACGCTTCAATTCCATTATCGCGCCTGTAAATAATCACACACAATACATATGCACACTCACACTTACACTTACATTACCCTATACACATTTGTTTATCTTATATTTGTATATTCGATATTTACATTTGATCGCGCATTCGATTTGGTTGTAACTTATTGGATACTATAAGTCTCATTCCCTTTTGTACATTTATACCCCCACTCCCGGACACTATTTTGTAATAGCATAGATTTTACATTCCGCAATTTACAGTTTTCCAATTATACCATGGTTAGACCTAGGGTTTGCATGTACATAAAATCAAACGCTAGATAACCTAATACAAGACAAATACATGTAATCAATACACAATCACACTTGCACCCTCTAGGGTAATCCCATATGTTGCCTTCCAAAATGGGCCATGCTTGCACGTCGAGTTTCTTTGGCAAAACGAATTCCAAATGATCATAAGTCCCTCAAAGTGTTGCCTAAACGGAATGATCATAGTCCCTTCAAAGCAAAATTGCCAAAGACACTTGGCACCATTGCATTCATGGTCCATACGATGACCCGCGCCCGTCCCGAATAAACTTCCTAAACGCAAGATTGTCTACCAATTTCAATGGTAGAACAAAATTGTTAAAAGGGGTTAAAACATAACAAAAACCTTTGAGTACAATAGGGTAGACAAAACTCTCAGTTACTTGAGATCAAACTTGCAAAAACACTTGCCTTCTTTTCAAAAACCACAATCCACAACACTTTCAAACAAACTTTCAAAAACATTTGAAACATTTTTTCGAAAAGATTCACACTTTTGTAAAACACTCAAACACGAGTCAAATACATTAGTTGCCTAAGACAAGGCATCTTCTTCAAAAAACATTTTCAAAAAGCACCCACACACACACCATTTTCAAAGCAATCGAAAAACAAGGCAAGCGATCTAAAAACCAAGTAACTAAGAGCCCATGGATAACCATGGATGAAAAGGGTGCTAATACCTTCCCTTTTCATAATCTACCCCCCGAACCCATGAAATATCTCAAAAGGTTTTTGCTGTGCTTTTTTAACCTTTCCTTTAGGATAAAATAAAAAGTCGGTGGCGACTCTTGCTCAACCGCACAAGTGCGAATACGAACACAAAACACTAGTCAGTTCTCCCACCGTACCACAATTTACAAGATAATTAATTTGCACAAATTAAATAGAAATAAAATAAATATGCAAGATGCAAAAGGGGTTTTTTTATATGTATGAAAAAAAGTATTTTTTATGTCAAATGAACAAAATAAAAAAAGTATTATTTTTGGAGCTTTTTAATGTTTGGGGCAAAACCCTAATTTTCTTAGATAAAAGTATTAATTATTTAATATATACTAATATTTATCAATTATATATGAAATAAAAATAAAAATGAAGTATATTTGTCAAAATGATATTTTTACTATTAAATGTTAATAAAAAATAAAGTGTATATATTTTTGTATTTTTTACTAAATATTCTAATAATATATATATATATATATATATATATATATATATATATATATATATATATATATATATATATATATATATATATATATATATGTATTAATTTCTAAATATGTATTATATATATAAAAATAATAATATTTAATATTTATAAAAAAAAAGTATATTTTTTACAAAATATTTTAAGAAGATAAAACAAAATAAAAATGAAAATAAAAATATGCTTACATTATTTTCTAGTATTTTAAGTGAAAAGTAAGTTTATATAATTATTTATGTACAAATAACTAATCTTAAACAAATAAATGCCTAAAAAATGTAAAAATGATGTAAAAAATATTTTTATGTTTTTAATATTATTAGCAAAAATAAACAAGTCAGAATAAAAAAAGAAAAGTCAAAAAATCATTAAAACAAACAAAATGGGCTCAGGGGGTGTCAAAGTGAAAATGTGGTGTGGAAAGAAATAGCACAGAAGGCCCAACCCACCAAGCCTTTCTTCAACCTCCAGCCAGAAAGATGTTCAAAAACGCGCGCCTGAACACCAATTCAAACATCTGGATTCCTTGATCTTTTGCACAAACTTACAACATAAGAAATGTTAAGCATTGAATCACGATTCTAAATATGTAAAGAACTCATCCTAACTCTCAGAAATGAGAGAGAATTTCATCATTCCCAAATCCTAACCTAAGTTTTTATCAATATTCAGACCTTAAATTCTCATAGCTCAGGCAAAATAAATGGAAAGTAAAAGTATGTACAGATTCAGGGGCATAAGTAGAACACTTTTTATTCACAAACTTAGAGCTAATGATGCCTACACTAAGGGTTAGAAGTTCAAGAAGATACCTGTTCAGTTGAAGTTGTATCTGATAATGGAGGTACTTTCAGAGCAAGGTGATGATTGGTACAACTTCCTTGATGTCCAGGGATGATATTCCAAGTTTTACTTTGCTTTGAAACACTTTGAATCGAGCTAGGGAACTTCAACTGCAAAACAAGAAAGTGAAAATGGTGGAACTGATTAGAGGAGTTACAGGTCGTGTTTGAGACTTTGGTTAGCTTCAAGTGATGCTAGGGAATGTGTTTGATGAGCTTTTAGCAAGAATGCATGAAAGGGATGAGAGTTGGCACTCAAACTGCAGTAGGAGCTCTGTTTGGGCAGTTTGAGGGTGGTTCTGTATTCTAGAGGGCAATGGAGGTGTTGGAGTCGTGTGCTAGCTCAGTTAGGATGTCTTGAATGTGTACAAAATATTTGCTTAAGGGTTCTATTGTTGAGATCAAAGTTGTGTTGTGATATGCTATGTTTCTTAACACTTAAGCAAGAAAAGGTCAAGTTGGTGTTTAGACAGGTAGAGGCCCCTATAACATGCTGTAAACCTTGGCATTGATCAGTGTGATTAGTCCCTAAACTTGTGCCAAGGGGATTTGATCTGTACTTCTTGGATTTTCATTTTGACATAAAGCTTACTTTTGCAAAAATGGTTAAAGTGCTTTATCTATTTTGGGATTAATCCATCATACAATGCTTGAACACATAGAACATGGTCTTGGCACAAAGAGTTTGCATTAAATTTATGAGTGTTGGATGGTTTAGAGGCCTGTAATCAAGGGAAGCATGCTGATTTGAAAAATTGCACAAGTTATGAACATGGAAATTGGCCAATTCAAAAGTGAGTTTTTGCCATATTGCAAAATTTGATTCTCACAATTCATGAGGTTGTTTGATGAGTTCTTGGACATTTTGGAAAGCTTGGAATGTGTACTACAATCCATCTTTGAAATGCAAATTGAAATTCCAAGGGGAAGTATGTGAAAAATGGTCTTGAAGTTAGGTAAAAACCTTGCCTAAAAAGGTCAAAATTTCACTAAGTTAAGAATGGTTTAGTACCCTTATTCCAAAAATTATAACTTGAGATAAAAGCTTCTTTTGGAAAAACTTTGTGAATAAAAGTTGTAGATTATGCAATAGGCTACAACTTTCATGTTTTGACTTTTGCTTGAATCCAAATGAATCTTTGTGAGAAAGTGGGACAAAGTTAGGAAAAAATTAGGGTTTTTCATAACTTAGAAAAATTCTAAGTTATGAAAAATTCTCATTTCAAACCCTAATTTGCAATTTTTGATTTCTTGGTGAACAAGTTTCATGATTTGGCATGTTTTGATGAAAAATGAATCTTGACTCTTGATTTTGACCAAAAAGTCAAAGTTTGACTTTTCAGTATACAGTCAAAATTGATCAATTGACTGGGAAATTCAACTGTCAATCTTGTGCATTTGGGATCTTTTGAACTTGTTGAGCATGTCAAGACAATTACATGGGGTCCTTGAGTCCATATGTGAGCTTGGCTTGCCATTGGCTAGGTCAAACAGTCAAAAATTGCCTTTGTGCAGTCAAAACCCTAAAAATGACCATTTTGCCCTTTTGGTGATCTGATCAAATTTCTTGTGGAGTTGTGATCCAAACTTGATCAAATGGTCCATGTGAGTTCATGATGTTGATGTGGGTCAATTTTCATGAGGTTTGACTGTCAATTGGCCACAGTTGACTTTTTCCCCAATACAGCTGATTTCTAGGTCAACTGTCCAATTGACTGGGCAAAACTTGGAATCAAGACTTGAAACTTGATGTGGATAAACTTGGGAGTCCAATATGAAGCATGAAAGTCATCTTAGGCATTTTAGGTCAGAACATCTTTGTGCAAACACAAACCCTAATTTTGGTCAACAGTGCAAGGAGAAGTCTTGAGCAGATGAAACCCTAACTGGATCTTGATCTCCAAGGGCTTTGTGATGAGAAATCAATGAGAAATGGGAGGGCAAATTTTAGGGTACAACAACATCCTTTGCATATTTATTTTTATTTGTACATTTAAATATTTGTCTATTTATTTATTTGTGCAATATTTCAATTTGGTTGTAATAATAGTTTTAGGGTTTTATTTTGAGCAATATCCCCTATTAAAAATTGTATCCCCTCCCCATAATAATGTTGTAATAGTCTTAGATTTACTTTTACGCATTTTATTGCTTTTATATGCATGATAGTAATATTAGGGTTTTGTATGCAAAGACCAAAATCAAACAAATAGCTTGACTAAATACAAGACAAAAATGCATGAAAAATGACAACACAATGCACACAAGCACCCCTAGGGTTTCACCCACTTGTTGCCTTAAAACATGGCCATGGTATGCATGCTAGGTAGTTTGGCAAAACAAAACAAAACAAAAAGATCATAGTCCCTCGATGACGCTATCTTGGTTGCCTAAACAAAAAGATCATAGTCCCTCGATGACGCTATCTTGGTTGCCTAAACAAAAATGATCTAGTCCCTCAAAAACTTGTTAAGATACTTGGCAACATTGTTATCATGGTCATACGATGACCCACGCCCGTCCCGTTTAACATCCAAAGATAGGGTTGTTTACCAAATGCAATGGTAAAACAATAACATCAAAGGAATAAAATGCATAGGAAAGATCTTTGAGTAGGGTAGACAACTCCTTGTTACTTGATCAAACTTGCAAACCATCATTGCTATTTTCAAACAATCACACACCTTTCAAAATAATTTCAAAACATTTTCCAAACAAACTTTCAAACATTGAAACATTTTTCAAAAGACAAACACCTTTGTATACATTCAAACAAGAATCATTACAAAGGTTTCCTAGACAAAGGCCTCTTTTCAAAATACTTTCAAAACCACACACAAAAGCACAATTTCAAACAATTGAAAAGCAAAAGCAAGTGATCTAAAACAAGTAACTAAGAGCCCATGGAAAACCATGGATGAAAAGGGTGCTAGCACCTTCCCTTTTCATAATCTACCCCCCGAACCCAAAAACAATCTCAAAGGTCTTTCCTGTGAATTTTTACCTTTCCTTTTGGATAAAATAAAAGTCGGTGGTGACTCTTGCTAAACCGAAACATTTGCGAACACAAACGTAAAACCTCAAGTCAGTTCTCCCACCGCATCGCAGAACTGGCGACTCTGCTGGGGAATATTAAATAAGGGGGGTTACCTTAGGGTTTTAGATCACCTTTACATGCTTATCTTATTTGACTTGATTGCTTTACACTTTGGTTCTATTGTTTGGGTTTGAATCCCCTACCCGAATTTGGGAAACATTCATAGGTAAATAACAATACGTTGTGGAAACTGTACGGGGTATACCGACATGGTTGAAGCAATAGCTATATTAGTGCGACATATTTGTTGGTACCGGTAGCCTTTGAGTTAATCAAAGAGAATACGGCCCCGCTGAGTGATGTCATGAAGCACTAATGGACTTTTAGAACCTTTACTTGACCAACTTGGCCTTTTTAGAAGTAGTGAGATGACCGACTTTGGTGCAGTCCGAAGTTGGTAGATACTCGATACTACACTCATTGAGGGTTGTTTTATTGGAATATTTAGGTCGCCAGTAAAGGGGCTAAACTGAAACAATGAACACAGAAAATAATCTGGTGATATTGAGCTCCTTAGAACCCGGTTACTATTTATAGGACAAGTTGAGCCAACTAAACTTCAAGAGGGTACTTACCTATGAAACCCCATGCAAGCTTGAAACTAGGAACTTGTGTGATTTGTTTGTACATATATACTTGTGTATAACATCATAAACATCATGAAGCATCATATGCATCCACTAACCATTTCAAGGATTTGGATTTTCATCTTTGTTCCTGTTTTGTAGGTAATGGATTCACTTCGCAGGAAAACAATCCAAGTCAACCTTGTAAGAATTCCTCCTCAACTCAAGGAGCTAGCTTCAAGGATTCCTGAGAATTCTCCATTCACCGAGAGGCATGGTCGTCTTCTCAACTTAGTCAACACCAACACTGAGGAGGATATGCTGAAAGTTCTCTTCCAGTTCTTTGACCCCCTACACCACTGCTTCACATTTCCTGACTACCATCTAGTACCTACTTTGAAGGAATTTTCTCAACTATTGAGGATTCCTATTCTCCATCAACTACCCTACAACGGTACGGAAAGAGATCCAAAGCTTGAAGATGTTGCTCAAGCCCTACACTTGCAACCATCTGATATCATAGGCCATCGGGAAACTAGAAGTGGTGTCAAAGGTTTCTTGTCAAAATTTCTATTTGAGAAGGCCCAAAGCTGCTGGAATTCATTGGACTTACAAGCTTTTGAGGAGATTGTAGCTCTTCTCATCTATGGGATGGTCTTGTTCCCAAATCATGACCAGCTTATAAATGTAAGTGCTGTCAAAATTTTCATGGCTCGCAACCCGGTGCCTACATTGCTTGGGGATATCCTCCACTCTTTTCACACTCGAACAATGAGGAAAAGAGGTGTTCTCATGTGTTGTACTCCTCTATTGGCAAGATGGTTTATTTCTCATCTTCCCTAATCAGTCTTGAAGAATGAGCAAGGTTTGAGGTGGTCACAACGATTGATGACTCTTACACATTCAGATGTTCATTGGTGTTCTCAATCCAAAGAAAATGTTATCATCATTGATCGTTGTGGGGAATTCCCTAATGTACCTCTAATAGGAATTAGGGGAGGCATTACCTACAACCCCTGCTTGGCTCTGAGACATTTTGGGTATGCCCGAAGGGATGGCCCACATGACATGCTGATTCCAGACTTGGTTTTTGACTTCGACAACGACGATCAAGTACTTCGACAAAGGTTCATCCGAGCTTGGATGATTCCCAACAAGGTGGACAATAAGACCTTGGGACACAAGAATTCCATCCCCCTTGAGCCTTACCTCAAGTGGGTACGAACCCGCGCCCAAAGTCTTATGATGCCTTACCCCTACATTCTTCCTGTGATCAAAGAGCCTGTTATGGAAGGAGAGGTTCCATACACCCTCCTACATCCTGACATGCCAACATCACTTGAAGATTTGCAAAGGAGTTGGATACAGCTCAAGGGAGAGTGCGATACTTTCGAAGCCCAATTCTACGCAAGTGAGAAAAAGGTATTGAAACTTACTCGTCAACTACATGAAGAGCAGACTCTCATCACCTACATTGCACCAAAGAGGATGCACACCGTCTTTTTACATTAGAATTTTGTCTTATTTTTCCCATGGGGCATTGATGTACTAATAAATTCTATCTTATTAATATGACGTGCGTTCCTTTTTGTTTAAAACAAATTTGAAATTCTGAATCCTTGAATGCATTACATGAATACATATCATTCATCATATGCATAAGCAGGTATTCACACCAGGTTTCCTTATCTCTCTGCTATTTATTTCAGCAAGATGGATATTGAGCAAACGGTCAAAGACTTACAAGCGCAGAATTCACAGTTTCAACAACTACTTCTGACCTTGGCAAAGGGGCAGGAGGAGCTCAAAACTCTAATGGAAAAGGAAAAAGAGAAAAAGAAAAAGAAGAGGGCTGGTGTGGCTACCATGGGTAGAAGATTTGAAGGTCAAGCTAGAAGGGTCCTGGATTTCCCCTCAATATCTGATGAAGGGGTAAGAAAGGGTAAAGATAATGTCGTGCCATCTGATTCACAGGAAGAAGAAGAGGAGGAGGATGAAGACTATTCTGAACAGCAGTACCCTCCTGCAGATGACAAGTACAAGAATCTGGAAGAGCGTCTAGCTGCCATGGAGGTACAAAGAGTGCCTGGGCTAGACTTTGAAGAGTTAGGGCTGGTTGCTGGGATTTTCATTCCCCCTAAGTTTAAGGTCCCTCTTTTTGATAAATACGATGGGTTGTCTTGTCCCAAGATGCACCTACGGTATTACGTCAGAAAAATTCAACCGCATTCTTCTGACAAAGACCTATGAGTTCATTTCTTCCAAGACAGTCTTTCAGGGACGGAGTTAGATTGGTTCTACCAGCTAGGGAGGTCTGATGTACATAATTATGAGGATTTGGCGGCCGCATTCTACAGACAATATCAATATAATATGGACTTAGCACCAACCCGTACTCAATTACAGAGTATGGGCATGGTCTCAAATGAAGGTTTCAAAGAGTATGCCCAGAAATGGAGAGACTTGGCGGGACGAGTACAACCACCTCTATCTGAGAGGGAGCTGGTAGATATGTTCTTGGGTACACTGTCAGGCCCCTTTTTCAATCACCTGATTGGAAGTTCGTCTGCGGGGTTCACCGAGTTGATTCTAACTGGTGAGAGAGTTGAAGCCGGCATAAAGAGTGGGAAAATTCAAAAGGATGCATCTGCTTCCGCTGCCATCAAAAAGACCTTTCTAGCAAAGAAAGAAGTCTCAGCTGTCTACTCCCAAAGAGGTCAAGGAAGAGTTGAGCGCCAGCCAGCGGTGGGGGCTGTAATGATTCAGAAGTCTGCAGCTGATCAGCCTAGAAACAATCAACCTAGAACCAACCAAGCAAGGGTGGAAAGGCCTGCACGGCAATTCACCCGGATAAATATGACTCCCGCTCAGGTACTACCCCATCTCTTGAAGTTAAACCTTGCAAGTTTGAAAGAGGCACCGAAGAATCCGAATACATCTTCTCCTTACTACCATTCAAATTCCAAGTGTGCTTATCATTCAGACAGCCTGGGGCACGACACAAACAATTGTTGGGCCCTCAAAAATAAAATTCAGGATTTGATAGATGCTAAAGAAGTTGAATTCGACGCCCCTGAAAAGCCGAACATGATATCTGCTCCAATGCCAAAGCATGGCCACAATGCCCATGCTGTTGAAGAAGATATTTTTGTTGCTACTGTTGATGATTTGATGACTCCGCTACCGATAATCAAGTTGAATTTGCTGAAGGCTGGGATTTTCCCAGGTTGTGAAGAAGATTGCTACCTTTGTTCATCCTTACCAACCGACTGTCCATTGTTGAAGTTAGGCATCCAACACCTAATGGATAACCAAGAAATCCTTTTTGAAAAGACTCCTATTACACCGACTCCTGTCAATGATGTTTCGATAATTACCATATCCGCCAATCTTTCCACTGTTAAGATTACATCCGATCTGAAGATTGCACCTTTGAAGATAACCATGTCGGGGCCTATACCGTACAAGTCAAACAAATCAATACCGTGGAACTATGGGGGAGATATATTTTACCATGGTATTAAACAAATTGAATCGACTGAAGAGAGTTCTGATGAAGAGACTACCGACATTGGAAACATTGTCGAAACGAGTAAAATCACCCGTAGTGGACGAATTTTCTCTCCGGAGATTTCCCTTCCAAAGGCAATCTTCGGACCCTCAGCTGCTCCTAAGGTTACCCCTGTACCGGTCAACATATCTGCAAGAACTCTGATTATTGAAGAAGTTGTGACTCCTGTGGTTTTCCCCTCTGCGGCTGCTGATGATAGAGGGAAAGGGATCCAAGAAGAGCCTGTCAGGACGAAGGCTCAGCCGTTGATCATCCCTGAGACCTCTCAAAAAGAAATGGAAGAGATTTTGAAAATAATCAAGAAAAGCGATTATAATGTTGTGGAACAACTGGGGCAAACCCCATCAAAGATCTCTATGTTGGCCTTGCTGCTTTATTTAGAAGCTCATGCCAAAGCTTTGATCAGATTCTTGAAGACGGCCCATGTGCCACAAGAAACCTCCGCGGATCAGTTTAACGAATGTGTAGCTAGCCTAATAGCTGATAACGATCTATGATTCTCCGATGCTGATCTAACAATCAAAGGGAGAAAACATATTGACGATTTGCATCTCTCAGTGGAATGCAGAGGGACTACTCTAGCACACGTTCTGGTAGACACTGGTTCATCGCTGAATTTCTTGCCGAAGAAGGCATTGGATAGGTTGGATTGTGAAGGTTTAACCTTGAAGCCCAGCAACATCATTGTAAGAGCCTTTGATGGTTCTAAAAGGATGGTCCACGGGGAGGTGGATATCCCGATTAAAGTGGGAACTGAAACCTTCAACTCCACATTTTACGTGATGGACATCCGTCCTTCCTATTCTTGCTTGTTGGAAAGACCTTTGATTCACCATGCTGGAGCCGTCACTTCTACTTTGCATCAGAAGCTCAAGTACCCTGTCCAGGGGAAAATTGTAACTGTTCACGACAAAGAGGAATACATGATCAGCCATCTAAATTCTTTCCGCTATGTGGAATTGGATGGTGAATTCATCGAAACCCCCTTTCAGCATTTTGAAGAGGTAGCTCAGGAGATTGTGGCAACCAAGACAGTGTCTTCTGTATCCATGATTACCAGACCTCCGCCTCGGATGTCATCCCTCAAAGATGCAAAGGCTGTGATTGAAGAAGGAGGAAGCACAATCTGGGGGCAGCTTCCCGATTTTCCTTTCAAATCTGATAAATTCGGCTTGGGTTTCACTACTTCTGCTCAAAAGGCTGTACGCCGCTCCCGTGCTGGAGGGCCGCCAGTGAAGATCATCCATCATGGAGTCAATGCTTTAGAGGATAGTGAAGAGGAGAGAAACTTGGAAGACTGGATTTTCCCTACGGTGGATGGAGGACTGTGCAATTGGGAGGCAAAGGACTTTGTTCCCATTACTTTCATAAATCAGTAATTTATCTTTCAAACATTTATGTTGGTTTGTAATAATTCTTAAATAATTCGTACACTTTTAACCTTGTGCCTTACCCGAGGTACATAGGTCCATTTGTAAGGGTTTGATTTTTCATCTTCATATGCCATTTTAATGAATCATGGACGTTTTCATATATAAAATTTTGTGTTCATTGTCTTTCTTTTTACACTTTATTTGTTTAAAGGTGGCTATCCCTTACACACATCCACACTCACAAATGCAGGTACCCTTCCATTCCGGATCCCATGGGTAACAATTCTGCTATGACCTTCAATGACTCTGAAGATCTGGTCTACCATGCCAAATACGAAGGTGAGGAAGACTGTGAAGTGCCGGGAGAATTGGCTAGACTGCTACAACAGGAAGAAAGGGTTATTCTACCTCACGAGGAGTTGTTAGAGACAATCAACTTAGGAATTGAGGAAGACAGAAAAGAAGTCAGAGTGGGTGCCAACCTAGAGCCAAGTGTCAATGAGCGCTTAGTCCAACTGTTGAATGAATATGTTGAGATCTTCGCCTGGTCATACAAAGACATGTCGGGACTCGATACAGATATTGTGGTTCACCGTCTACCCACAAGAGAAGACTGTCCACCAATTAAACAGAAAGTCCGCCGCATGAGGCCCGACATGTCTGAAAAGATCAAAGCTGAAGTTATGAAGCAGTTCAATGTTGGATTTCTTGTTGTTACTTCCTATCCATAATGGGTTGCTAACATTGTGCCCGTGCCTAAGAAGGACGACAAAGTGAGAATGTGCATGGATTACAGAGACTTAAACAAGGCCATCCTTAAAGATGACTTTCCACTACCGCACATTGACATCTTGGTTGACAAAACATCTCAACACAAGGTATTTTCTTTCATGGACGGATTTTCGGGTTACAACCAGATCAAAATGGCACCCGAAGACATGTAGAAAACTACTTTTGTTACACAGTGGGGTACGTTCTGCTACAAAGTGATGCCATTCAGACTGAAGAATGTCGGGGCAACCTATCAGCGCGCCATGGTAGCTTTGTTTCATGATATGATACATCATGAGATAGAGGTCTATGTAGACGACATGATAGCCCGTTCACAGACGGAAGAAGAACACCTCGACCATTTGCAAAAGCTGTTTATCAAGTTGAAGGAGTACAAGCTCAGACTGAACCCTAACAAGTGCACTTTCAGAGTCAGATCCGGTAAACTCTTGGGTTTCATTGTCAGCAACAAAGGCATCGAGGTTGATCCTTCCAAAGTCAAAGCTATACAAGAAATGCCTGCCCCTTGCACTGAAAAGGAGGTCAGAGGTTTTTTGGGACGCTTAAACTACATTGCTAGGTTCATTTCTCACCTAACATCTACCTGTGAGCCAATCTTCAAGTTGTTGAAGAAAGATCAGGTGGTTAAATGGAATGATGAATGTCAAGTTGCTTTCGATAAAATCAAGGATTATTTGCTAGAACCTCCTATTTTGATGCCTCCCGTCGAAGGAAGACCGCTAATCATGTATCTGACTGTCCTAGAGAATTCAATGGGGGTGCGTATTGGGCCAACATGACGATTCTGGCCGAAAAGAGCATGCCATTTATTACGTTAGCAAAAAGTTTACCGACTGTGAGACCCGATACTCACTGCTCGAGAAAACTTGTTATGCTTTGGTATGGGCTGCTCGCCAGCTAAGGCAGTATATGTTGACTCATACCACTTTGCTGATCTCTAAGATGTATCCGATCAAGTACATCTTTAAGGAGCCTGCTCTATCTGGAAGAATCACTAGATGGCAGATGATCCTGACCGAATACGATATACAGTACACGACCCAAAAAGCTATAAAGGGGAGTGTGCTAGCCTATCATCTGGCCCATCAAGTTGTCGAAGATTACCAATCTATGAGGTTCGACTTCCCCGACGAGGATATCATGACTTTGGATAACATTGAAAAAAATAGACCGTATGACAGACCTGAGCAAGGATCCCGATGGACCCTGTACTTCGATGGCGCTTCTAATGCACTTGGCAACGGTATCGGCGCAATACTCATTTCTCCAGAAGGTTTCCATACACCTTTCACCACCAGACTCTGCTTCAGCTGTACCAACAACATGGCCGAGTATGAAGCTTGTATCTTTGGTCTCAAGGCTGCTATTGACTTGGGAATCAAATCTTTGGTTGTGTTTGGGGACTCAACTTTGGTCATCAGTCAGATCAAAGGAGAGTGGGACACTAAGCATCCCAACCTCATCCCTTACAAAGAACATGTCTTGACATTGTTACCACATTTAGAGCAGATTACCTTCGAGCACTTCCCGCGAGAAGAGAATCAGCTAGCAAATGCTCTAGCTACAATGTCATCCATGTTTAAACTTAACTGGGATAATGAGGCTCCCCAAATCACCATTGAACGGATGGACGAACCTGCACATTGTCACGAGATTAATACCGAAGAAGTAGTGGACCGACCTTGGTTTCGCGAAGTCAAAAGGTATCTCGAGGCTCAAGAATACCCTGAAGGAGCTTCAGTCAACGACAAAAAGTTCTTGAGGAGATTCTCGGCAAAGTTCTTCTTGAGCAATGGTATCCTATACAAGCGCAATCATGATTTCATTCTGCTCCGTTGTGTGGACAAGATTGAAGCTAAACAGATGATGGCTGAACTGCACAATGGTACCTTTGGCACTAACTCTAGCGGACATACGATGGCTAAGAAGATTCTGCGGGTAGGCTATTACTGGTCTACCATGGAAGCTGACTGCTATCAACATTCCTGAACATGCCATAAATGTCAAATCTATGCAGACAAGGTACATATACCTCCAGTTCCTCTCAATGTCTTAACAACTCCTTGGCCATTCGCTATGTGGGGAATCAACATGATTGGAGAGATCAGGCCTACAACATCCAATGGACACCGCTTTATTCTAGTGGCCATTGATTACTTCACCAAGTGGGTTGAAGTAGATTCCTTCGCATCCGTTACAAAGAATATGGTTGCCCGCTTCATCAAGCAGAACCTCATTTGTCGGTACGGCATCCCCGAAAGGATCATCACTGACAACGGTACAAACCTTAACAATACTATGATTACCGCCTTGTGCAAGCAGTTCCAGATTAAACATCATAACTCATCTCCCTATCAGCCAAAGATGAACGGTGCTGTCGAAGTTGCAAACAAAAATATCAAGAAGATCATACAAAAGATGACAGTCACCTACAAGGACTGGCATGTGATGTTACCGTTTGCTCTGCACGGGTACCGTACCACGACACGCACTTCAACTGGGGCAACACCCTATTCTTTGGTATATGGCATGTGTTGTACCCCAAAATTTGCCCTCCCATATTCTTCAAGATTTGCCAAGTCATGCTTCAAAATCCCCCCAAGGGTTGCACAGTTCAAGGGTCTCCTAAACAAGTCAAGATTAGGGTTTTTGATCTGATCAAGAAAATGAAGTTTTCAAAGGTCCAATCAAGTCTCACATGCCTACAAATATGGTCAAGCATCCTCATATCAAGTTTCAAGGCTTTCAGCACAAAATTGCACAGTCAAAACCCTAAATTGCACTACAGTCAACTGTAGGGGCAAAATGGTCATTTGACAGTCAAAAGTTCAAATTTTTGGTCAACATCTCATTTTGAAGCCACAAACATCATTTGATCAATGCTTGATCATGATTCTCAAAGCTTGGCTCAAAAATCATCAAGATGCAAAAGTTTCCTTATTTGGACAGCTGAAAAAGTCAACTGTAAATTGACCAGGGCATAACTTTCACATGGATTATCATAAAAATTCCATCCAAAGCTCTTTTTGAAGAGAAAGACATTTCCTACAACTCATATTCATACTTCAAGTCCAAGAAATGCTCTCACAAAAAGTTATCAATTTCAACATTATAGGTCATTTTCAAAAGTCAACAAAAAGGGACTTTAAGTCAAAGGCCATAACTTGAGATTGGTAAATAAAAATGACATGGGACCAAAGGCATTGGTTAGAGGACTCAAAGACCTTTCCAAAATGTCCAAGAACATGAGCAAAGCTTAAAAATTGAGCAATTTATGCCTTGTGGAAGTTGGGAAATTTTTGGATATTTTGAAAAGTCAACATTGGTTCAAATGACCTAAAATTGCTAATGGGCCTATTTTTCTTCCACAATTCATTATCCCAAGCATGTGCACGACCACTTGGCCCAAAGGGAAGTTTTTATTCATTTTTTATTTATTTATTTGAATTTTTATTAATAATAATTCATTTAAATCAATTAAATATATGAAAAATACTTAACCTAACTTATCAAATCTTTTTGTACATGTAATAGGCTCAATGATTCGTGCATGATCAGATTTGGAAGGAATTGGATTGATTGGATCATGATTGGTACAAAATTGCATGAAAAAGATTGAAAAAATAATGATTGAAAATCAAATCTCATAAACCATCAATGCATGGATTTTGATTAAATTTTTGACCTAAATCATTACTACATATACAAGGAACACAACCCTAATGCAAAAACGAGGCAGCTGCTCAAAAATCTGGAAAGCAAAACTTGAAATTTTTGCAAAGAAACTCAAAACTGAAAACCTAATTCTAGGGCGATTCAAGGCACGATTTTTATTTCATTAGCTTGCTGAAGCTTCATAGGAAGATTCTACATCAAAAACCATAAGCTTTCGTGCCCAGAAACGTGAGAACCATCTCACCTGTATAGAAAAAAAATTCATAGTCGTGCATCTCAATTCATGCATTCTTTGTGATTTTTAATGCTTGATTCATGTTCTTTATTTGATTCTAATGCTAACCCAATGGTTTGATTGTGTTTTTGTGCATCGTGTGAGGATCTGCCATGGGAGAATATCAGGGTTTTGCAAGCTTCCAATTAGGGGTTTTGTAATAGGGTAAAATTAGGACACATGACTTACACCATTGAATCGAGCATGTCTGGACGAAGAAGAAGCTACCCTCGCGCTCAATTTATGAGCATCACAGGGCTATTCGCTATTTTTCCATAGATGGCCTAAAAGAACGCTTGCAAAACCGTTGCCTAACATATTTGTGTTTCAGGAAAATAAAAACCAACGAAGAAGACGCTTAGGTGGCGAGGTCTGACTGGTTCATTTGAATTTTTTGCGCGCAAAGTCCACTAACGCTTTTGTTTTCTTTTATAATATTTATTCGTTATTATATGTTAACAACGCGTGAATTGGTTCAGTGGTAGGGATAGTTGTTGATAACGTTCATGACCTGTGTTCGAGCCCCAGGTCTTCATTATTCCCATGTTATTTTTCAATTAAAATTCACATGCAGGCTTAGTGTTGTGGTCCATGATACACTCTCACAATCCAACCATCCACGCGTACCTGGGCATCAAATCAAAGGCCATGATCTGGAGAGTACAATGCACCCTAGTCAACGCGTGTACACGCGTCCTGAAAAGTCCAACGGGCCAAAGCATCTTGGGCCAGATTACTAAAGAAAAACCTCCTGTTTGGGGTCTGAACCCCCTAGGTTTGCCAAGTTTTTTCACTTTCTTTATTTTTAATTTTTATTATTTATACTTTCTTTTAATTATTATTTTATTAATTAATTTAATAGTTTCATAAAAATACAAAACAATAAAAAATCAGAAAGAAGGAAAAAATATAATAAATATTTTATTTTAGTATTTTCATAAATAAATTTGCATGTAATTAAATTTAGTTTTAAATTAGGTTTTAATTTTAATTCTTTTAATAAAAATCTAAAAAACATAGAACTAGGGTTCATATTAATTTTTTATCCTTTTTTTTCTTTTTCTCCCATAATAATTAAATAATTAAATATTTATTTTTTATAATTAAATTTGTATATAAAAATTAGGGTTAATTTAGGTTAAAATTCAATGTTTTCTTAATAAATTAAAAGCCACTAGAATTAGGGTTAGTATTTATTTTAATTAATTCTTTTCCATTAAAATCCTAAAAATCATAAAATACCAAAAACAATTTTCTTTTCTTTTTAATTAATTAACTCCATGTAAATTTAATTTAGTTAAAAAGGGTCCAACGCCCTCGTTTGTTTATTCTTATTAATTCACATATTTATTTTATTTCGTTTAAATATTTATGTATCTCTCCCGAAGCCGTGTAACTAATCGCTCGCACTTTTAATTCTTTATTTCTTTATTTACTTTCCGTCAAATCGGGTCCTGGATTTTAATTTTGGCGATGTGGACCCGCGCCGTTTGTAATAGCTTAGAATCTTTTACTTTCTCGCAACATTTTAATTGTTAACAAATGCATGAAAGAATGAATGACAAAATAAAAAACAAACGCGTAGATCACCTGACATGAACAAGATAAATGTAAATGAACATGACACACAAAATCACACACCACCCCTAGGGTACACCTCACTGTTGCCTTGCCTCGAAAGGTGATCGTCGAGTAGAGGATGTCTTAGTAAGTCCTCATGATCCGGGAACCTGGCATGAGGGTAGCTTCTAAGGTGTCTTCCCATTGCTCTGGTGATCACCATGTCCCGAACCTCGAATTGACCCAAACACCTCCAACGGTGGTGCTACCTACCTCTCAATGGTGGGATGGCACTACTTTAAAGGACATTTACACAGACGAATTCCTTAGGGTAGGTAGGTTCTCGTAGATACTTGCTCTAATTTCAAAACAAATTCAAAAATACTTTTCACACCGACACCTTTTCAAAAGCTTTCGAAAGCAACTTTTTAAACACTCTTGAGGACCGATACAAGAGTCGAACTGGAATTTTCAAAGAAACTTTTTTAAAACCCACAGTTGAAAAGCAAACAAACCATTTTTGAAAACACAAATGAGCAAGTATCTAAGAGCCCATGGATAACCATGGATAGAAAGGGTGCTAACACCTTCCCTTTCTATAATCTACCTCCCGAACCGAGAGCAATCTCTTTAAGGAATTTTTCTGTGCTTTTGTCCTTTCCATTTGGAGAAAATAAAAGACGGTGGCGACTCTTGCTTCCGCGACATTTCGCGAACCAGCGTTAAACAGTCAGTTCCAGATCCACCGATCACAGAACTGGCGACTCTGCTGGGGAGCCTTTATAAAGTGAGGTGTACCTTAGGGTTAGTTCATAACTGTGTTTTCAATTGCTTTCCTTGTGTTCTTTAAATTGTGGGACTGTCTCGGGAGTTCTATAGATCCTAACCCGGATCTGGGGATACCTTCTTAGAAAGTAGCAACAAGGCTGTGAGGGAACTATGCGGGGTATACCGACATGGTTGAAACAGTCTGCTACGTTGATGTGGCACTTTGGTGTGTACCGGTAACCCTTGAGTTCAGTCAAGGAGAGTACGGGGCCTCCGCGTGGTGTCGTGAAGCATCAACAGACCTTAGGAACCTTAATTGAACTATCTTGGCCTCTTTAGGGTAGTGAGATAACTGACTTTGGTGCAGTCCGAGGTTGGTTGATACTCGATACTACACCCAATTGAGGGTTGCTTTCCTGGAATATTTCGGTCGCCAGTTCAGTGGCTAAATCGAAACGATGAACAATGAAAGCAATCTCGTGATATTGGGACCCTTAGAACCCGGTTGCTTCTAATAGGACAGGTTGAACCCACCAACTTCAAGAGGGTAATACCCAGACCTCATGCTGGCCTAAACTCTAAGGGTTTCTCTTATGTGACTTGTGTGCCTTCGTACTTGACTACTTGCATGCTTGTTATCTGACCCTTAAGTTTCTTGCAGGTTTTGTTTATAGTCCTTAATTGGGACTCATAATAAAGTTTACTGAATTTCTTGCAGGTTTTGTCTATAGTCCTTAATCGGGACTCATGACAGGGTGTACTAAGTTTCTTGCAGGTTTTGGTTTGCAGTCCTTAACTAGGACTCATAACAGGGCTTACTAAATTTCTTGCAGGTTTTGTTTAGTCCCTAATCGGGACTCATGATAGGTTTCACTTGAGTTTTTGCAGGTTCAGGTTTAACAGTCCTTAACTGGGACTCATAACAGGGTTTACTAGGTCTCTTGCAGGTTTTGTTTATAGTCCTTAATTGGGACTCATAACAAAGTATACTGAATTTCTTGCAGGGTTTGTTTATAGTCCTTAGTTGGGACTCATAACAGGGTTTACCTACATCACCCCATGCATAGCATGACATCATACCATTGCATACATCCTAACTCATTTCAAGGATCTCAAGGGCTTGTGATGCAGGTCGTGATGAATCAAACATCTAGCAAGGGGAAAAGAGGATTTATTTTCCTCTATGCCACGATTGTCAGGGGCTATGACCCACTTGATATGGTGAGCTTTGACTCTTGAAGAAGGTTCCCTTAACCAAGGTTGTTTGGAAATCAAAACCAGACATGATGACTAAAGTCAGGGGCTATGACCCACTGGATATGGTGAGCCTTTGACCCTTGGAAGAAAGACTCTCAACAAATGTGAAGTTCTTTCAATCAAGCTACCGGATCCAAATGCTAACAAATTTTCTTGTTTACCCCGCGAGGTCCTTGAAAACATTACATGCATGTCATACTCATCATTACATAACAGGTATCTTTGTTGCAGGTCACTTACCTTTCTCGCTGTTTATTTCAGCAATGGCCTTCCAACCAGATAACCAGGACCTTCTCGCTCAAGAGACTCAGTTTAGGGAAATCCTCCTGAATCTATCCAAGGGGCAGGAAGAGCTAAGGACACTTCTCATGGAGACTTTTGTCAGGAACAGTGCTGAGGATGAAAGGCTGAAACACCTACAAGCTGAGGTGGATGCATTGAAGGTCCAGATGCTGGGGCAGGTGACTGCCATTCAAGGGTTAGCTCAAAGACAAGATGAGCTCTGGTTTCTCGTCAACCAACTGCTTCAGGGTAACCAACTGAGGCAAAAGTCTAAGGGCAAAAAGCCAGTCATCGTTCAACCACCTTTGAGACAAGGAGGTAAGGGGAGAGCTCCTCAGATGGCTCCAGTGTCACAAATTCAACATCACAACCAACAAAAGAGCGAGAGGAGGCAGTTCACTCGGCTCAGCATGACCTTACCCCAGATATTGCCACAGTTGCTGGAGACCAAGCTGGTAACTCTAAAAGAGGCTCCGAAGTTTCAAAATACAACGTCACCAAAGTATAACCCCAACGCTCGCTGCGCTTATCATTCTGATAGCCCGGGGCATGCTACAGAGGATTGTTGGACTTTGAAGAATAAGATTCAGGACCTGATTGATGAAGGAGCACTGGAATTCACACAAGATGGTCAGGCTGAATTTTTCTACCGTCCCTCTAAGGCTCACCATTTGAAGTGACAAGCTCTGAGACTAGGAAACTTTTGTTCATTCGAATGTTCAAGTTGCGTTGTGCTTTGATTGTTCAAACATTTACTCATGTTAAACATTGTTATTTCATTAATGCATCGCATATGTTTGTTCTGAAGCAATATATTCGTATTCACTATATACAAATTATTTTCATATTTTTTCTGATGATCAACTCTCAATAATTCTAAGCCTCTTGAGGGAGGATGACGAAAACGATACCACGATCTTTACAGTATGCTTTTGAACAGACCCCGCTGATGAAGTACAGGCATTGTTTCAATCCCTAAACACTGGAGCTATAAGGATGATAATCCCTCGTCAACCCCTCTGAGCCAAAGAAGTAGGAGTTTTTCTTTTCGAAATTCAAAACCCTTCATCATAACCTGGGGCAGGGTAGTCTCTCAGTTGATCCAAGTGCATAACGAATGGCACCAAAAAGATCCTTACAAAACAAAGAAAGACAGTGATGGTTCCGAACAATCGTAAAAACAGGCAGTCATTATCAAAAAGTTCATAAATGAAAAGCCCAAAAAGTCAAAACCTATAAAGGGGACTTACGAAACTGGGGCATCCCGCTGACTGTAATTCCAAAAAAGGAAACAGCTCAGGCAAAAAATAGGGATAACAAAATCAAAAAGAAAGAGGTCTTACAAACCCTCAACAAAAAAGGGTATGACTGCTTACTCAGAATAAATCATCAATATCTGAACCATCATTGGAACGTCAGGACAAAGACTCAAACAAGGTCTAACGTATGATCAACTGAGTTTAGGTTTGGAGAACATCATGAAGAGCGGGTGGGTACAAATAAAATTTGAGCCTTTATCCTTTGTTTCTTAAACCATGAACCATGCCACATTATAACCCTTAAAAGTCCTAGCTGAAGCATGGGTTAGTTCGAAAGCATACTGTTACGAAAGGTATCCTGACTCCTTAAGGCCTATGGCAAATACAGAGTTGACATCATGTTTTACAAACATTCACTTGTTTTATGAAAAAGAATGCATTTTTCAAAATCTTCAAGACAGACATAGGCTTTGCATTTTTAACATAACTATGTTTGCATATGAATATTTGTTTGAACAAGCAGGGAAATTCGCACAATGAATACCTAGTGGACAAAAGCACTTCCAATCAAGGGGCATGACATGAGCATGGTCCATCATCTGGGGCAGTTAAGTCAAGATTCAGGGAATCTCTCAAGGCCAAACAGCCTGGGGCAAATCTCTGCCTGAGTCACTTGGGGCATTCTAATAACGAATCTCGCCTGATCAAATACCTTCTGGTGGCATGACAAAACACTGCTAACAGGGGCAACTCCCTACATTCTGAGAGCGTGGACATAGTCGAAAAGATACTACGCATAATCAAAGACCCGCTAGGTTGACATACATAGGCAAAAATCAGGGCTTCCCGACGAACCAAAAGGGTTCGGGCAAAAATAAGGGATGAAAATGAAAAATCTGTACACCCGGCAAGTCGAAAACCTGAAAGGGCGGCTTGGGCAAAAATGGGTATCCCGGTGGACCGAAAACCCCAAAGGGCGGTCCAGGCAAAAGTTAGGGATCAAAGCATACGACTATGTCCTGTCATCTTATCACCTGCCTACCAGGAGAAGGTTTGACCCTCAACAACTATCAGTACCTCACATGTCTTCATCTCCCATAGAAACAGGGGCAATAAAGAGTTGTCTGAGCAATCCAATTGTTCTATCCTCCAAGGTATCAAGGAAGATTCAACCAGTACATCTCAATTCCCCAGAGAGTAAGCCAGCAAGTCAGTGCACTCTCCCCAAGCAAGCTATATTATCAAACCTTAAAGAAGTTGGGTATCCACCAGCAGATCTCAACATTCCCCAGCAGCATACATACTCATAACAAGCATCCTCGGCAGTCTTGGTCTAAAGATTGTTCCCCGGCGGTATATCAACACTCAAAGGAATCACTTCCCCCGCAGTTCAAAACTTCCTCAAGAGAGTCCAATCCAGTTTCCCCAGGAAAGTTGAATCATCTCCCCAAGCAGTAAGCTTATCCCCAGTAAATTCTGGAAGCTTATCCTTGCAGAGCATGAACGCGTCCCCGGCTTTATCCAAAGAGTTATTTCCCTACCAGGGTATAACTGGGTTATCCTCAGCCAAAAGCCACGGAAAGAGCGTCCTCGACGGAGTCTTCTTATCCCCAGCGAAGTCTAGTAACACTTCCAACACAACAAAGGTATCCCCAGCAAGTTTTCAACAATTCAACAAAGTATCTCTCTCCCCACAGAGTATCGCTCCCCAGCATGGTCGCTAGAGTATTTTTCTCCCCGCAGAATCTTCCATTCGCCAGGTTTATTCCCCAACGGAGTCATCTTCTCCTATCGGCATTCTTGCAACTATCATCCCCAGCGGAAGCGAAAACTATTCTTCAATATCAGCCCAGGAGTGACTTCCCGACACCCGTCAAGGATTTACTTTCCTAGACGAAAAACACATTCATAAAACATCACATACATCATTATAGCATGCATAGACGCATCATATCATACAAATCTCATTTATGTTGAGAACACCATTGCTTGATCCATATCATGCATTGCATATGACTGGCCTTTGCCTTTCAGGAAAGATTCGGCTAAATTCTCAATCATATTTCAAGACCTAGACCGGTTCAGTTAATCGACTCCAAAGATTTCTTATCCAGTCCAAGGCCTTCTCTAGTCCAGCTAAATCGACTCCCAACAGATTTTTCTGATGAAGACTCAGTAGAAGTTTTTAGGTTTTTTCTCAAACGTTCGCTTTTGATATTATAATTTCCTATGGTTCTCTCCACGACGGTGCGTGAGATGATAATTCCATTTTAGGTTTTTCTCAAACGTTCGCTTTTGAGATTATAATTTCCTATTGGTTCTCTCCCCGACGGTGCGTGAGATGATAATTCCATTTTAGGTTTTTCTCAAACGTTCGCTTTTGAGATTATAATTTCCTATTGGTTCTCTCCCCGACGGTGCGTGAGATGATAATTCCATTTTAGGTTTTTTCAAACATTCGCTTTTGAGATTATAATTTCCTATTGGTTCTCTCCCCGACGGTGCGTGAGATGATAATTCCATTTTAGGTTTTTTTTCAAACGTTCGCTTTTGAGATTATAATTTCCTATGGTTCTCTCCCCGACGGTGCGTGAGATGATAATTCCATTTTAGGTTTTTCTCAAACGTTCGCTTTTGAGATTATAATTTCCTATTGGTTCTCTCCCCGACGGTGCGTGAGATGATAATTCCATTTTAGGTTTTTTTTCAAACGTTCGCTTTTGAGATTATAATTTCCTATTGGTTCTCTCCCCGACGGTGTGTGAGATGATAATTCCATTTTAGGTTTTTCTCAAACGTTCGCTTTTGAGATTATAATTTCCTATTGGTTCTCTCCCCGACGGTGCGTGAGATGATAATTCCATTTTAGGTTTTTCTCAAACGTTCGCTTTTGAGATTATAATTTCCTATTGGTTCTCTCCCCGACGGTGCGTGAGATGATAATTCCATTTTAGGTTTTTCTCAAACGTTCGCTTTTGAGATTATAATTTCCTATTGGTTCTCTCCCCGACGGTGCGTGAGATGATAATTCCATTTTAGGATTTTCTCAAACGTTCGCTTTTGAGATTATAATTTCCTATTGGTTCTCTCCCCGACGGTGCGTGAGATGATAATTCCATTTTAGGTTTTTCTCAAACGTTCGCTTTTGAGATTATAATTTCCTATTGGTTCTCTCCCCGACGGTGCGTGAGATGATAATTCCATTTTAGGTTTTTTTCAAACATTCGCTTTTGAGATTATAATTTCCTATTGGTTCTCTCCCCGACGGTGCGTGAGATGATAATTCCATTTTAGGTTTTTTTCAAACATTCGCTTTTGAGATTATAATTTCCTATTGGTTCTCTCCCCGACGGTGCGTGAGATGATAATTCCATTTTAGGTTTTTTTCAAACATTCGCTTTTGAGATTATAATTTCCTATTGGTTCTCTCCCCGACGGTGCGTGAGATGATAATTCCATTTTAGGTTTTTTTCAAACATTCGCTTTTGAGATTATAATTTCCTATTGGTTCTCTCCCCGACGGTGCGTGAGATGATAATTCCATTTTAGGTTTTTTTCAAACATTCGCTTTTGAGATTATAATTTCCTATTGGTTCTCTCCCCGACGGTGCGTGAGATGATAATTCCATTTTAGGTTTTTCTCAAACGTTCGCTTTTGAGATTATAATTTCCTATTGGTTCTCTCCCCGACGGTGCGTGAGATGATAATTCCATTTTAGGTTTTTTTCAAACATTCGCTTTTGAGATTATAATTTCCTATTGGTTCTCTCCCCGACGGTGCGTGAGATGATAATTCCATTTTAGGTTTTTTCAAACATTCGCTTTTGAGATTATAATTTCCTATTGGTTCTCTCCCCGACGGTGCGTGAGATGATAATTCCATTTTAGGTTTTTTTCAAACGTTCGCTTTTGAGAGTATAATTTCCTATGGTTCTCTCCCCAGCGGTGCGGAGATGATAATTCCATTCCAGGTTTTTCTCAGACATTCGCTTTTGAGATTATAATTTCCTATGGTTCTCTCCCCGACGGTGCGTGAGATGATAATTCCAGCCCATGTTTTTCTCAAACGTTCGCTTTTGAGATTATAATTTCCTATGGTTCTCTCCCCGACGGTGCGTGAGATGATAATTCCATTCCAGGTTCTTCTTAAACGTCCGCTTTTGAGATTATAATTGCCTATTGGTTCTCTTCCCGATACTGCGAAGATGGTAATTCCCATTAAGATTTTCTCAACGAACGTTGTTGAAGTTAAAGTCACCCAAGGTTCTCTCACCGATCATGCTAAGGTAGTAACCATCCCTGGTTCATTCATCATCTTGTGAAGCTCCAGACTCAACTCCTGTAACCAGTCAGGATACATCTATACCAAGCATCTGAAAACCAACTCCTGCAACGTTTCAGGTATCCTTTTTTCTTTTGCAGGTATGAAGGTTCTCGCTAAGGAATCTCTTATGCGATCAATGTCCAGATGGCATCTATAAGCCCATCATCCTATCCATCAATCTCCAAATGGCATCTATAAGCCCATTCCCATCATCGCACTGCTACTATGTGAGCGCAAATTTTTGGGCACTCTAGTGTTCAATCATCTTCCACCCTCGGATTACGAAAGCCACGTCAGCCAATCTGCATCCTCAGGTCTAAGAAGATTGAACAGGGGCAACTGTTGTACCCCAAAATTTGCCCTCCCATATTCTTCAAGATTTGCCAAGTCATGCTTCAAAATCCCCCCAAGGGTTGCACAGTTCAAGGGTCTCCTAAACAAGTCAAGATTAGGGTTTTTGCTCTGATCAAGAAAATGAAGTTTTCAAAGGTCCAATCAAGTCTCACATGCCTACAAATATGGCCAAGCATCCTCATATCAAGTTTCAAGGCTTTCAGCACAAAATTGCACAGTCAAAACCCTAAATTGCACTACAGTCAACTGTAGGGGCAAAATGGTCATTTGACAGTCAAAAGTTCAAATTTTTGGTCAACATCTCATTTTGAAGCCACAAACATCATTTGATCAATGCTTGGACAGCTGAAAAAGTCAACTGTAAATTGACCAGGGCATAACTTTCACATGGATTATCAGAAAAATTCCATCCAAAGCTCTTTTTGAAGAGAAAGACATTTCCTACAACTCATCTTCATACTTCAAGTCCAAGAAATGCTCTCACAAAAAGTTATCAATTTTAACATTATAGGTCATTTTCAAAAGTCAACAAAAAGGGACTTTAAGTCAAAGGCCATAACTTGAGATTGGTAAATCAAAATGACATGGGACCAAAGGCATTGGTTAGAGGACTCAAAGACCTTTCCAAAATGTCCAAGAACATGAGCAAAGCTTAAAAATTGAGCAAGTTATGCCTTGTGGAAGTTGGGAAATTTTTGGATATTTTGAAAAGTCAACATTGGTTCAAATGACCTAAAATTGCTAATGGGCCTATTTTTCTTCCACAATTCATTATCCCAAGCATGTGCACGACCACTTGGCCCAAAGGGAAGTTTTTATTCATTTTTTATTTATTTATTTGAATTTTTATTAATAATAATTCATTTAAATCAATTAAATATATGAAAAATACTTAACCTAACTTATCAAATCTTTTTGTACATGTAATAGGCTCAATGATTCGTGCATGATCAGATTTGGAAGGAATTGGATTGATTGGATCATGATTGGTACAAAATTGCATGAAAAAGATTGAAAAAATAATGATTGAAAATCAAATCTCATAAACCATCAATGCATGGATTTTGATTAAATTTTTGACCTAAATCATTACTACATATACAAGGAACACAACCCTAATGCAAAAACGAGGCAGCTGCTCAAAAATCTGGAAAGCAAAACTTGAAATTTTTGCAAAGAAACTCAAAACTGAAAACCTAATTCTAGGGCGATTCAAGGCACGATTTTTATTTCATTAGCTTGCTGAAGCTTCATAGGAAGATTCTACATCAAAAACCATAAGCTTTCGTGCCCAGAAACGTGAGAACCATCTCACCTGTACAGAAAAAAAATTCATAGTCGTGCATCTCAATTCATGCATTCTTTGTGATTTTTAATGCTTGATTCATGTTCTTTATTTGATTCTAATGCTAACCCAATGGTTTGATTGTGTTTTTGTGCATCGTGTGAGGATCTGCCATGGGAGAATATCAGGGTTTTGCAAGCTTCCAATTAGGGGTTTTGTAATAGGGTAAAATTAGGACACGTGACTTACACCATTGAATCGAGCATGTCTGGACGAAGAAGAAGCTACCCTCGCGCTCAATTTATGAGCATCACAGGGCTATTCGCTATTTTTCCATAGATGGCCTAAAAGAACGCTTGCAAAACCGTTGCCTAACATATTTGTGTTTCAGGAAAATAAAAACCAACGAAGAAGACGCTTAGGTGGCGAGGTCTGACTGGTTCATTTGAATTTTTTGCGCGCAAAGTCCACTAACGCTTTTGTTTTCTTTTATAATATTTATTCGTTATTATATGTTAACAACGCGTGAATTGGTTCAGTGGTAGGGATAGTTGTTGATAATGTTCATGACCTGGGTTCGAGCCCCAGGTCTTCATTATTCCCATGTTATTTTTCAATTAAAATTCACATGCAGGCTTAGTGTTGTGGTCCATGATACACTCTCACAATCTAACCATCCACGCGTACCTGGGCATCAAATCAAAGGCCATGATCTGGAGAGTACAATGCACCCTAGTCAACGCGTGTACACGCGTCCTGAAAAGTCCAACGGGCCAAAGCATCTTGGGCCAGATTACTAAAGAAAAACCTCCTGTTTGGGGTCTGAACCCCCTAGGTTTGCCAAGTTTTTTCACTTTCTTTATTTTTAATTTTTATTATTTATACTTTCTTTTAATTATTATTTTATTAATTAATTTAATAGTTTCATAAAAATACAAAACAATAAAAAATCAGAAAGAAGGAAAAAATATAATAAATATTTTATTTTAGTATTTTCATAAATAAATTTGCATGTAATTAAATTTAGTTTTAAATTAGGTTTTAATTTTAATTCTTTTAATAAAAATCTAAAAAACATAGAACTAGGGTTCATATTAATTTTTTATCCTTTTTTTTCTTTTTCTCCCATAATAATTAAATAATTAAATATTTATTTTTTATAATTAAATTTGTATATAAAAATTAGGGTTAATTTAGGTTAAAATTCAATGTTTTCTTAATAAATTAAAAGCCACTAGAATTAGGGTTAGTATTTATTTTAATTAATTATTTTCCATTAAGATCCTAAAAATCATAAAATACCAAAAACAATTTTCTTTTCTTTTTAATTAATTAACTCCATGTAAATTTAATTTAGTTAAAAAGGGTCCAACGCCCTCGTTTGTTTATTCTTATTAATTCGCATATTTATTTTATTTCGTTTAAATATTTATGTATCTCTCCCGAAGCCGTGTAACTAATCGCTCGCACTTTTAATTCTTTATTTCTTTATTTACTTTCCGTCAAATCGGGTCCTGGATTTTAATTTTGGCGATGTGGACCCGCGCCGTTTGTAATAGCTTAGAATCTTTTACTTTCTCGCAACATTTTAATTGTTAACAAATGCATGAAAGAATGAATGACAAAATAAAAAACAAACGCGTAGATCACCTGACATGAACAAGATAAATGTAAATGAACATGACACACAAAATCACACACCACCCCTAGGGTACGCCTCACTGTTGCCTTGCCTCGAAAGGTGATCGTCGAGTAGAGGATGTCTTAGTAAGTCCTCATGATCCGGGAACCTGGCATGAGCGTAGCTTCTAAGGTGTCTTCCCATTGCTCTGGTGATCACCATGTCCCGAACCTCGAATTGACCCGAACACCTCCAACGGTGGTGCTACCTACCTCTCAATGGTGGGATGGCACTACTTTAAAGGACATTTACACAGACGAATTCCTTAGGGTAGGTAGGTTCTCGTAGATACTTGCTCTAATTTCAAAACAAATTCAAAAATACTTTTCACACCGACACCTTTTCAAAAGCTTTCGAAAGCAACTTTTCAAACACTCTTGAGGACCGATACAAGAGTCGAACTGGAATTTTCAAAGAAACTTTTTTAAAACCCACAGTTGAAAAGCAAACAAACCATTTTTGAAAACACAAATGAGCAAGTATCTAAGAGCCCATGGATAACCATGGATAGAAAGGGTGCTAACACCTTCCCTTTCTATAATCTACCTCCCGAACCGAGAGCAATCTCTTTAAGGAATTTTTCTGTGCTTTTGTCCTTTCCATTTGGAGAAAATAAAAGACGGTGGCGACTCTTGCTTCCGCGACATTTCGCGAACCAGCGTTAAACAGTCAGTTCCAGATCCACCGATCACAGCATGGAAGCTGTTTTACCTATCGAGGTTCAGATTCCGTCCTTGAGAATCATGAAGGATGCTGGTTTGAGTGAAGACGATTGGATTCAGACCCGACTTGATCAACTTAACTTGATTGATGAAAAGCGACTTACCGCTATTTTCCATGGCCAGGCGTATCAGAAATGGATGATCAAGGCATTCAACAAGAAAGTCAGGCGCCAGGTATATCAAGTCGGGGATCTTGTAATCAAGCGGATCATCTTGCCGAAAAGTGATCCCAGGGGCAAATGGAATCCTCCTTACGAAGGATCATTTATGATTAAAAACATCTTTTCTGGTGGGGCAATGATATTAACCACCATGGACGGTGACGATCCGCCGCACCCTGCAAATGCAGACATAGTCAAAAGATACTACACATAAATGACCCGACAAGTTGAAAACCCGAAAGGGCGACTTGGGCAAAAAAGGGAATCCGGTGAATCGAAAACCCGAAAGGGAGGTTCAGGCAAAAGTTAGGGATAAATGAAAAAATCTGTACACCCGACAAGTTGAAAACCCGAAAGGGCGACTTGGGCAAAAAAGGGTTTCCCGGTGGATCGAAAACCCGAAAGGGCGGTCCAGGAAAAAGTTAGGGAATTAAAGCGTATGACTATGTCTCGTCGGATCACTTTAAGGATAATCTCTGCACGGACAAGCTCCGGGCTTCTGATCAATCCAATCATCTTCGGACGAAGCAACAAATGGACAAGATACCCAGAGTTACGAAGGCTATAGCAGAATGGGAACCCCATGGAATTTTTACACATAGCCATCTTTCTTTGTATAAATTTTTCTCATTTTTTATGACAACGTTCTCTTACTAGGATGTCTGTCTCCTTTGTACAAAATACTTACACAAAGTTAATACAAAGATACTTCAAAGTGCATAAAACTATTTGCCTTTTCTTCTTTTTTACACTTGTGTTTTATTTGAAAACGTCCAATTATTTATTAATAAGCATATGCATTTGAATATAATCACTGTTTACAAATAAATGAAATGAGAAATAACAATTACTGACAGGTTGAAAGTATAGGAAAACATATTTAGGTTGTTCCAAGAGAAATCCCCTGCAGTACATCATCCAGATCCCCAGCGGAGCTAAAACCTTGAAATACATATCTCCAGCGGAACTAAATTTCCAAATCCCCGCCAGAGTTAAACTTCAAACTCCCAATCCACGTCGGAGTTATATTTCAAACCCTTAATCCACCATCAGAGTTAACCCTCCAAACTCCCAATCCTCAGCGGAGCAAAACTTTGAACTGCAGACCCTCAGCAGAGATGAAACCTTCCCCCCCTGTCAAATTAAATTTCTAGCTACCAATCCACAGTGGGAATCATTTAGTTTTCCCCAAATCCCCCAATAAGTTGTCTTAAAGTCTGAGAATCAACCAGATAACAGTTAACTTTTATCTCCAACCTATGATAATTTCCCAATAGATTAGCATACAACCCAAACTCCTGACCTCTCCAACAGTATAGCTACTCCCCTAGAGTTTTCACTTACTCTCCACCAGGAAGCCTTCTTCCCGACAGAGTTTTTACTCCCCAACAGAATGAAGATTCTCATTCTTAACTCGCCAGCTTGAAGTCCCCAAGGATTCAAATTCCCCTAGCAGATTGAAGATTCTCATTCTTGATTCCCCAGTGAAGTTGCCAGAGTCTTCATTACTCCCCAACATGAATTTGTCAGAATTTTTAATCCCCTGCAGATCGAAGATTCTCATTCACCAATCCTCAACAGATTGAAGATTCTAATTCTTAGTTCCTCGCAGAAGCCATCAGAGTCTTCCCTTTTTCTCCAGCAGATCAAGGTTTTCTTTTGTTTGATCCCCGGTAGAGATCACCAGAGTTTTCCTTATTCCCCAGTCGAGTAAGGATTCCCATGGTGTAATCCCCAACCATAGTCATCAAAGTTCTCGGGATTCCCCAAGGAGGTTTCTCAAGCAACACTTGGCATTATTTTCACAACAGAATGATTGTCATATTCCAACTCCAAAGACTTGAAGGATCCCTACATCCCCACAAAAGTTATCAAAGATTTTGAATCTCCAGCAACGGTCAGGGATTTATTTTCCCCAGCAGCAGTCAAAGATTTCATTATCCCCAGCTATCAAGGATTTTTTTTCCTCAGCAAGACAACAAATCAGCTTACATGCGCATACATTACATTCATATATCATAAACATTGATAAAACACATTTTATTGCATCATACATTTCATGCAACATAACTTTGTGTTTCAGCTAACATTTTACCCTTTTCAAGGATAAGATTAAAAGCTATCTTTAACAAATATTCAAAGATTTCAGATACAATACGGATATACTCCAGACACGGAAGTCATTCTGTTACTCATTCAGATCTCTTATTCAGATACAGTATAGATACACCCCAGACACAGAGGCCAATCTATTACTCATTCAGAATTTCAAGTCAAGATACAATACGGATACGCTCCAGACACAGATGCCATTCTATCACTCATTCAGACTTCAACAATCAGATACATATTAGATACGCTCCAGACGCGGAAGCCATTCTATTTCTCATTCAGATTCAACTATCAAATTCAAGTACGGATACACTCCAGACACGGAAGTCATTCTGTCACTTATTCAGATCGCAGTTACAGTACGGATACACTCCAAACACGGAAGTCATTCTACTATTCATACAGATCTCAACTTCAGATATAGTCAAGATACGCTCCATACACAGTTTCCATTCTGTCACTTATTTTGACCTTTTCCCCAGCCCAGAGATGCTCCAGACACGGATGCTTTTCTGTCGCTTATTCAGACTTAGATACAATACAAGATACACTCCAGACACGGAAGTTATTCTATTATTCATTCAAGAATCAAATACAGATACAATATAGATACACTCCAGACACGGAAGTCATTCTGCTATTCATTCATAATCAAATATAGTTACAAATCGGATACACTCCAGACACGGACGCCATTCCATTGCTCATACAGATTCAGTCTCCATATACAGTTCAGATATGTTTTAGATGCGGATACCATTCTGATACTCATTCTTTTGACTTACAACATGCAGTTCAACAAACATTCTTTGATGGCATCTTTAAGCCCATCTCCAACAAGATTCTGTCACATCTCCAAATGGCATCTTTAAGCCCATTTCCTCAACTACATTTTGACGAGTGCAAATTTACGGGCACTCTAGTGTCCAATCATCTTTTACCTTCGAGTCACGAACGACAAACTCGCCAATCTAACTCTTCAGGTTCAAGAAGATTGAACAGTGGCAGCTGTTGTACCCCAAAATTTTCCCTCTCATTTTATCAAGATTTTCCTCACAAGGCTCCTTGGATTCAAGATCAGATTAGGGTTTGCTCAGCTCAAGACATCTCCTTGCACTGTTGATCTGAAATTAGGGTTTCAGTTTGCACAAGGGTTTTTGTACTTTCAATGCTTAATGTGACTTTCATACTTCATGTTGGACCTATAAGATTGCTCATTCCAATTTTCAAGCCTTGAATCAAATTTTTGCCCAGTCAATTGGACAGTTGACCTAAAAATCAGCTGTATTGGGGAAAAAGTCAACTGTGGCCAATTTACAGTCAAACCTCATAATTTTTTATCCACGTCAACATTATAGACTCATATGAACCATTTGATCAAGTTTGGACCACAACTCCTCAAGAAATTTGATCAGATCATCAAAAGGGCAAAATGGTCATTTTTAGGGTTTTGACTGCAGAAGGGCAATTTCTGATTTTTAACCTAGCCAATGGCAAATTGGGTTCAAGAATAGTTTCAAGGACTCAATGGCATCATATTGACCTAATCAAAAGGTTCAAAAGATCTCAAATGCATTGGATTGACAGATGAATTTTCCAGTCAACTGACCGAAAATCAATTGTACACTGAAAAGTCAAACTTTGACTTTTTTGGTCAAAATCAAGTGCCAAGGGTCATTTTTCATCAAAATGTATCAAAACATGATATTTTTTCACCAAGAAACCTAATTTTGAAAATTAGGGTTTAAGTTTGAAAATTTTCATAACTTAAAAATTTTCTAAGTTATGAAAATTTCTTTTTTTCCCCAACTTTTTCACCATGATGCAATTGGATTCAAACAAAACTTCCAACATGAAAGTTGTAGTCCTCCACAAAATCTAAAACTTTTATTCACAAAGTTTTCCAAAAATATGCTTGGATCTCAAGTTATAATTTTGTGAATAAGGGTCCATGAAACTTTTAACTTAGTGAAATTTTGCCCTAGTTTAGGCAGGATTTTGACCTATCTTCATGGCAATTTTTCACATAGTTCCGAGTGGAATCTAAAAATTCATTTCAAAGATGGATTTTAGAGCATGTTACAAGCTTTCCAAAAGGTCCAAGAATTCTCCAAGATCATTAATGGTTAGGGAGAATCGAAAGTTTGAAAATGGCAAATTATCACTTTTGTCCAAGGCATTTTGCACATTGCTACAACTTGCAAATCTGTCCAAAGTATGCTTGTACTTGTTTTACAGGTCTTAAACCTTTCCACACTCCTTAATTAAATGCAAATACAATGGATATTGGTCTTATTCTGAGCTTTGGAGCATTACACATTGAATTAATCCATTTATGGCAAAAAGATAACATTGCTACTTTGATAAAGTTCACTTTATGTAAATTTGTTTATCTTGAGCCATGGACCTAGCCTTTTGCTGCAAAAAAAGTCCACTAATATCAAGCAAAGATCACCAACTCTCAGTAGGCCTCAAGCTAGCCTGTACAACCTTGGCATTGTCAATTCCAACTTTTCTTCAAAAGCAAGCAATTGTGCAAAAGTTCACAGAACTAAAAAATCTGATAAGAGCAAGTCTAACTCTCATTTCAAACAAGTTCAACATATTGTACCAAGCCAGAAAACACGAATTGCCAAGATTCCAAACACCCAAAACAAAAAAACACCAACTTCTGCCCAAAACAGGGCATTTTTTGCAAACACCAAGCCAAAACAAATTCCACTCGTGCGTTTTGTCCCAAACCACTTCAGACACATTGCATACATCCCATCCAAGCTACCCAAGTCCCTGTCCAGCCACTGTAACTCCATTTTCTCACTTCACCATTTTCACTTTGAAGCTTTGCAGGTTGAGTTCTACAAAGACATTCAGGCCATTTCAAAGCAAGCTAAGCATTGGAAAAGGTCAAGGGAACATCAAGCAAGCTCAAAAGTCCTTCAGGCCTCATTCAAAGTTGATGCATTGCCATATTCGAACTTGACTGAAACAGGTCAGAATTTGGGGGTGATGAAATTCTCTCTGGTCTTTGAGAGTTAGATCAAGTTCTTTATATCATTAGAATCGTGTGATGATGAGCTATAACTTTCATGTTGCAAGATTTTGTTTTTAAGCACGTATGCAGGAGTTACAAGTTTGAACAAGAAATGCGTGTTTTTTCTGTCTCAAGGATAGGGATGAAGGGACATTGGGCTGGGCCTGGCTTCTTCTGCTTTTGACACCCCCATTCTTGCTTTCTGCACCCCTTGGCCCATTTGTTTTATTTTTGTATATTTTTTTATTTCTTTTATATTTTCTGACTTTATTTATTTTTTCTAAATATTAAAAATCACCAAAAATATTTTCTTAATTTTTGCATTTTTATTTTATTATTTTTATTATTTTTTTGGACATAAAAATAGTTTATTAAATAACAATACTTTTATTTTCTTAAATAAATTTGTAAATAATATTAAAATACTTACATATTTTATTTTATTATATTATACATATAAAATAATATTTTCTCACATATTTTATTTTTTAATATTTTGTATATATTATTTTTATTATTTCTTTGTACATAAATGAAATAAAATAATAATAGAAATATATTTTCTTTTAAAACAAATTAGGGTTTTCACCCTTTTCAAAAATAATCATTAATATTTTTCTTATTTTGAGACATAAATAATTTATTTTACATACATAAAATAAATACAAAAACATCCTTTGCATATTTATTTTTATTTGTACATTTAAATATTTGTCTATTTATTTATTTGTGCAATATTTCAATTTGGTTGTAATAATAGTTTTAGGGTTTTATTTTGAGCAATATCCCCTATTCAAACTTGTATTCCCCTCCCCATAATAATGTTGTAATAGTCTTAGATTTACTTTTACGCATTTTATTGCTTTTATATGCATGATAGTAAGATTAGGGTTTTGTATGCAAAGACCAAAATCAAACAAATAGCTTGACTAAATACAAGACAAAAATGCATGAAAAATGACAACACAATGCACACAAGCAGCCCTAGGGTTTCACCCACTTGTTGCCTTAAAACATGGCCATGGTATGCATGCTAGGTATTTTGGCAAAACAAAAAAAAAACAAAAAGATCATAGTCCCTCGATGACGCTATCTTGGTTGCCTAAACAAAAAGATCATAGTCCCTCGATGACGCTATCTTGGTTGCCTAAACAAAAATGATCTAGTCCCTCAAAATCTTGCTAAGATAATTGGAAACATTGTTATCATGGTCATACGATGACCCACGCCCGTCCCGTTTAATATCCAAAGATAGGGTTGTTTACCAAATGCAATGGTAAAACAACAACATCAAAGGAATAAAATGCGTAGGAAAGATCTTTGAGTAGGGTAGAAAACTCCTAGTTACTTGATCAAACTTGCACACCATCCTTGCTATTTTCAAACTATCACACACCTTTCAAAACAATTTCAAAACATTTTCCATACAAACTTTCAAACATTGAAACATTTTTCAAAAGACAAACACCTTTGTATACATTCAAACAAGAATCATTACAAAGGTTGCCTAGACAAAGGCCTCTTTTCAAAATACTTTCAAAACCACACACAAAAGCACCATTTCAAACAATTGAAAAGCAAAAGCAAGTGATCTAAAACAAGTAACTAAGAGCCCATGGAAAACCATGGATGAAAAGGGTGCTAGCACCTTCCCTTTTCATAATCTACCCCCGAACCCAAAAACAATCTCAAAGGTCTTTCCTGTGCTTTTTTTCCTTTCCTTTCGGATAAAATAAAAGTCGGTGGCGACTCTTGCTAAACCGAAACATTTGCGAACACAAACGCAAAACCTCAAGTCAGTTCTCCCACCGCATCACAACAACCCTTTTGGGTTTTTAGTCCACCGGGAAACCTTTTTTGTCCCAAGTCGCCCTTTCGGGTTTTCAACTTGCCGGGTATACAGATTTTTTTATTTTATCCCTAATTTTTGCCTGAACCTTTTGGTTTGCCGGGATGCCCTTGTTTTGCCTAGGTGTGTCAACCTAGCGGGTCTCTTATGCGTAGTATCTTTTGACTATGTCTGCGTAAGCAGGTTGTGGCAGGTCGTCACCGTCCATGATGGTCAAAATCATTGCCCCACCGGAGAATATATTTTTGAATACAATTGGTCCTTCATAGGTAGGAGTCCATTTGCCCCTAGGATCACTTTGTGATAAAATGATACGTTTGATCACTAGATCCCCAACTTGATATACTTGGTGTCTGGATTTCTTTTTGAAAGCCTTGATCATCCGTTTTTGATACATTTGACCATGGAAAACAACAATAAGTCTTTTTTCATCAATTAAGTTCAGTTGATCAAGTCGAGTCTAGATCCAATCGTCTTCACTCAAACCTGCATCCTTCATAATCCTTAGGGAGGGGATCTGAACCTCAATAGGCAAGACAACTTCCATGCCGTAAACCAAAGAATAGGGTGTTTCCCCAGTTGATGTGCGAGTCGTGGTACGATACCCGTGGAGAGCGAATGGTAGCATCTCATGCCAGTCTTTGTATGTGACTTTCATCATTTGTATGATCTTTTTAATGTTTTTATTTGCAGATTCGACAACACCATTCATCTTTGGCCGATAGGGAGAATAATTGTGATGCTGAATCTTGAATTGCTCGCACAAGGCGGTGATCATAGTGTTGTTAAGATTTGTTCCATTGTCAGTGATGATCCTTTCCGGGATACCGTACCGGAAAATGAGGTTTTGCTTGATGAAGCGGGAAACAACGTTCTTAGTAACAGATGCGAAGGAAGCTGCTTCAACCCACTTGGTAAAATAGTCAATGGCCACTAGGATGAAACGGTGTCCATTGGAGGCTGTAGGTTTGATCTCCCCAATCATATCAATACCCCACATAGCAAAGGGCCAAGGAGCCGTCAAGACATTCAGAGGAACCAGAGGTATGTGCACCTTTTCAGCATAAATTTGACAATTATGACAGGTCCAAGAGTGTTGATAGCAGTCTGCTTCCATGGTAGACCAATAATAGCCGTCCCGTAGGATTTTCTTTGCCATCGTATGCCCACTGGAGTGAGTTCCAAAAGTTCCTTCGTGTAAT
Source organism: Vicia faba (assembly GCA_948472305.1). Lineage (NCBI taxonomy): Eukaryota > Viridiplantae > Streptophyta > Magnoliopsida > Fabales > Fabaceae > Vicia > Vicia faba. The sequence goes on along the minus strand of OX451741.1, from coordinate 631,005,085 downwards.
TCAACCATGATCTTTTTTGCTTCAACCTTATCCACACATCGAAGCAGAATGGAGTCATGATTGCGCTTGTACAAGATGCCATTACTCAAGAAGAATTTAGCAGATAATCTCCTTAAGAACTTTTTATCATTGATTGAAGCTCCTTTCGGATATTCTTGAGCCTCGAGATACCTCTTGACTTCATGAAACCAAGGCTGGTCCACTACCTCTTCAGTATTAATCTCGTGACAGTGTGCTAGTTCATCCATTCGTTCGATGGTAATCTGGGGAGCTTCGTTATCCCAATTAAGTTTAAACATAGATGACATTGTGGCTAGAGCGTCCACTAGCTGATTTTCTTCTCGCGGAAAATGCTCAAAGGTAATATTCTCAAAATGTGGTAGCAATGTCAAAACATGTTCTTTGTAAGGGATACGATTTGGGTGCTTAGTGTCCCATTTCCCTTTGATCTGACTGATGACCAAAGCTGAATCTCCAAACACATCTAAAGATTTGATTCCCAGATCTATGGCAGCCTTAAGACCAAAGATGCATGCTTCGTACTCCGCCATGTTGTTTATATAATTGAAGCAAAGTCTAGCGGTAAAGGGAGTATGATACCCTTCTGGAGATATGAGTACATCACTGATACCATTAACAAGTGCATTGGATGCCCCATCAAAGAACAGAGTCCATCGGGATCCTTGTTCAGGTCCGTCGTATGGCCTGATTCCTTCACAGTTGTCTAATGTCATGATGTCTTCATCCAAGAATTCAAACTTCATGGACTGATAATCTTCTACAGCTTGATGAGAAAGATGATCAGCCAATACACTGCCCTTTATAGCTTTCTGGGTAGTATACTATATGTCATATTCTGTTAGGATCATCTGCCATCTAGCTATCCTCCCAGACAGAGCAGGTTTTTCGAATATGTACTTTATTAGATCCATCTTAGATATCAACAAAGTAGTATGAGTCAGCATATACTGTCTTAGCCGGCGAGCAGCCCATGCCAGACTGCAGCAAGTTTTCTCGAGCAGTGAATATCTAGTTTCATAGTCGGTAATCTTTTTGCTCATGTAATAAATAGCATGCTTTTTTCGGCCAGACTCGTCATGCTGCCCCAATACACACCCCATTGAGTTCTCTAAAACGGTCAGATACATGATCAATGGTCTTACCTCGACTGGTGGCATCAAAACAGGAGGTTCTTATAAGTACTCTTTGATCTTGTCAAAAGCAATCTGGCATTCATCATTCCATCTGACTACTTGATCTTTCTTCAATAGTTTGAAGATTGGCTCACAAGTAGCTGTTAGGTGAGAAATGAATCTGGCAATATAGTTTAGGCGTCCAGAGAATCCTATAACTTCCTTCTCGGTACGAGGAGCAGGCATTTCTTGAATTTCTTTAACCTTGGCGGGATCGACCTCAATGCCTTTGTTACTGACGACAAAACCTAAGAGTTTACCGGACCGGACTCCGAATGTGCACTTGTTTGGGTTTAACCTTAGCTTATACTTCTTCAGTCTCGCAAACAACTTTGGTAAGTGATCAAGGTGCTCTTCTTCTGTTTGTGATCGAGCTATCATGTCATCTACGTAGACCTCTATTTCATGATGTATCATGTCATGAAACAAAGCTACCATGGCGCGCTGATAGGTTGCCCCAGCATTCTTCAGTCCGAATGATATCACTTTGTAGCAGAATGTGCCCCACTGTGTGACAAATGTAGTTTTCTCCATGTCCTCAGGTGCCATTTTTATTTGGTTGTAACCCGAGAATCCGTCCATGAAGGAAAATACTTTGTGTTGGGCCGTATTGTCAACCAGGATGTCTATGTGGGGAAGTGGAAAATCATCTTTAGGGCTGACCCTATTCAAATCTCTATAGTCCATGCACATTCATACTTTGCCGTCCTTTTTAGGCATGGGAACAATGTTGGCAACCCATTGGAGATAGGAAGTGACAGCCAAGAATCCAGCATTGAATTGTTTCATGACTTCCGCTTTGATCTTCTCTGACATGTTAGGTCTCATGCGGCAGACTTTTTATTTTACTGGTGGACAGTCTTCTCTTATTGGCAGACGATGTACCACGACGTCTGTATCGAGCCGCGACATGTCTTCATATAACCAGGCAAAGATCTCAACATAATCATGCAACAGCTGAATCAGACGCTCCTTAACACTAGGATCCATATTGGCACCCACCTTGACCTCTTTTCTATCCTCCTCAGTACCCAAGTTGATTGTATCCATCGGTTCCTTATGAGGCTGAATAGCTCTTTCCTCTTGTTGTAGTAGTCTGGCCAATTCCCCTGGTACTTCACAATCTTCCTCACCTTCTTCTTCGGCTTGGTAGATAGATCCTCAGAGTCACAAAAGGCCATAGCAATATCGTTACCCATGGGATCCAGAATGGAGGGGTACCTGCATTTGTGAGTGTGGGTGTGTGTAAGGGTATAACTATCTTTAAAAATAAAATGTAAAAGAAAAACAATGAGCACAAAAAGTTTGTATGTGAAAAACGTCCATGATTCATTGAATGTCATATGAAGATGAAATAAAAACCCTTACAAATGGACCATTATGCCTCGGGCAAGACACAAGGTTTTAAATGTGTGAATTGTTTGTGAATATTACAAGTCTAACAGAAATGTAAAAGATAAATTACTGAGGGATGAAAGTTATTGGGACAAAGTCTCTGGCTTCCCAATTGCGAAGTCCTCCATTGACAGTAGGAAATATCAAATCCTCCAAGCTGCAATCCTCCTCACCATCTTCCACTGCATTGACCTCTCAGTTGCTAATCTTCAGGGGTGGCCCTCCAGCACGGGCACGGCAAACTGCCTTCTGAGCTTTTGAAGTAAACCCTAAGCCAAACTTGTCAGATTTGTACGGAATGTCCGAGAGTTGCCCCCAGATGGTGCATCCTCCCTCCTCTACTACTGCCTTGGCGTCCTTCAGAGATGACATCCAGAGAGGGGGTCTTGTGATTTTGGGAATCTGGGACGCAGTCTTGGTTACTGCTACCTCTTGAGAGACTTCTTCGAAATGTTGAAAAGGAGTTTCAATGAACTCGCCGTCCAATTCTACATACCGGAAAGAATTGAGGTGGATAATCATATACTCTTCCTCTCCGTGGATAGTGATAATATTTCCATGGACCGGATATTTCAGCATCTGGTGCAGTGTGGAGGTGACAGCACCGACATTATGGATCCACGGTCGTCCTGACAGACAGGAGTAAGAGGGGAAGATTCCCATTACATAGAAATTTGAGTTGAAAGTTTGAGTCCCAACCTTTATGGGGATGTCCACCTCCCCGTGAACCATCCTCTTTGAGCCATCAAATTCTCTCACGACTATGTTATTGGGTTTCAACGTCAGTCCTTCACAGTCCAATCTGTCGAGAGCTTTCTTCGGTAAAACATTCAAAGATGAGCTAGTGTCCACCAAGACATGGGCCAGAGTTGTTCCTCTACATTCCACAGAGACATGTAATGCCTCGTTATGCTTTCTTCCCCTTGGTTTCAGATCAGCATCCGAGAATCCTAGGTCGTTATCTGTCATCAAACTGGCCACACAATCTTGAAATTGGTCAGCAGACGTCTCTTGAGGCACATGGGCTATCTTCATAAACTTCACCAGAGCTTTTGCATGTGCCTCTCAGCACAGTAATAATACCAGCATGGAAATTTTGGAGGGAGTTTTCCCCAACTGTTCAACTACGTCGTAGTCGCTTTTCTTTATTATTCTCAAGATCTCCTCCATTTCCTTCTTGGAGGTTTTAGGGATAATCAGCGGTTGAGCCTTCTTCCGGACAAGCTCTACTTGAATACTTTTTCCTCTAATTTCAACAGTAGGATTGTTGGTAGGGATAACAACAGGGGTTGTGTCGCCTTTATCAGTAGGAGTACTTGCAGATATGATTATTGGTACGAAGGTAACCTTTGAAGCAGCCACGGGTCCAAAAACTGCCTTTGGAGGGGCAATTTCTGGAGAGAAGATTCTACCGCTATGGGTAATCTTACTGGTTCCGGCAATATTGCCAATGTCAGAGTCTTCTTCTTCAGAGCTCATTTCTTCAGCAGCCATCCCATCTTGTTTGATACCATGGTAGTAGATGTCTCCACCGTAATTCCATGACACTGTTTTGTCTGATTCATACGGAACTGGCCCAGGCATAGTGATTATAAGAGGAGTAGTTTTTGGAACAGATGTAATCCTAACGGGTATTTTGGGGACCCTGGAAGGATTGGTGGAGATGGTTATGATTGAAACGTCTTCAACAGGAACAGGTGAAACAGGATCACTTTCAAACAGAATCTCTTGGTTGTCTATCAAGCGTTGAATGCCTGTTTTCAACAAAAGGCAATCAGTTGGGGAGGATAAGCAAAGATGACAGTCTTTATTACAACCCGGGAATACACCAGCTTTCAACAAGTTTATCTTAATGATTGGGAGTGGAGTCAAGAGTTCATCAAATGTGGTAGCAAACAAATCTTCTTCGATAACATTGGTGTTGTGACCATGCCTAGGCATAGGAGCAGAAATGACGTTTGGCTTCTCAGGTGCATCAAACTCAATCTCTTTTGTGTCTATTAGGTCTTGAATTTTGTTTTTCATGGCCCAACAATTGTTATTATCGTGACCCGGACTTTCAGAATGATATGCACATCTGGCATTTGGGTGATAATAAGGAGACGCAATGTTGGGGTTCTTTGGAGCCTCCTTCAGAGTTGTCAAATTAGATTTCAGAAGATGTGGTAAAACCTGGGCTAGAGTCATATTAATTCTGGTGAATTGCCGGACTGGCCTTTCCACCCTTGGTTGTTTACTTCTTGGTTGATCAGATGTAGGCTTTGGGATCATAACAACTCCTACCATTGGTCGGCGTTCAGCTGTCCCCTGGTTCCTTTGTGGATAAACAACAGATACCTCCTTCTTCCCAATGAAAGGCTTTCTCACAGTTGTAGAGGCAGATGAATCCTTCTGAATCTTTCCATTTTTTATGCCAGCTTCCACCCTCTCTCCGGTTAGTATTAACTCAATAAATCCTGAGGATGAACTCCCAATAAGATGATTGAAGAAAGGGCCCGATAGGGTTCCTAGGAACATATCCACCAACTCCCTTTCAGACAAAGGGGGTTGAACTCTCCCAGTTAGATCTCTCCATTTCTGCGCGTAATCCTTGAAACCCTCATTTGAAGCCATAGCCATACTCTGAGGTTGAGTACGGGTAGGCCCCAAATCAGCATTATACTGGTATTGCTTATAGAAAGCTGCGGCAAGGTCTTCCCAGTTGTGGACGTCGGCCCTTTCCAATTGGTAAAACCAATCGAGTTATGTTCCAGATAAGCTATCTTGGAAAAAATGCACCCACAGGTCTTTATCAGTGGAGTGCGGCTGAATCTTTCTCACATATGATCGGAGGTGCATCTTAGGACATGACACCCCATCATATTTTGAAAACAACGGCACTTTGAACTTTGGTGGGATCACAATTCCCGATACTAGTCCCAATTCTTCAAAGTCTATACCTGGAACCTTTTGTATTTCCATAGCGCTTAAACGCTCTTCAATATGTATGTACTTATCATCTACTGGAGGATACTGTTCCTCTGAGTAGTCTTCCTCTTCTTTCTCCTCTTCAGGTTCTGACGGAACCACTGTTTCTTTTCCTTTCCCTTCTCCTTCCCCGGAAGTGGTTGCAAAATTCAAGGTTCTTCTAGTCTGTCCCTGAAACCTTCTCCCCATGTTCAAGACCCCAGTGGCCTTCTTTGTTTTCTTCTTTCTTTCTTCAACTAACAGAGTCTTCAACTCATCTTTCCCCTTGGCTAGGGTCATGAGTAACTGTTGAAAATGCGTGTTTTGAACTTGAAGATCTTTGACTGTCTGTTCGAGATCCATCTTAATGAAATAAACAGTAGAGAGATGAGTAAACTCGTTGCAAAAGACCTGTTTATGTCATGATGAATGATATGTGCATATGTAATGTTTTCAAGGATTTTAAAAGATTCAAGTTCGTTTTAGAAAAAAAGAAACACACGTTATATTAATAAGATAGAGTTTGAGTACATCAATGCCCCTTGGGCAAAATAATACAACACTCTAAGATAAAAAAAGTAGTGCGCATCCTCTTTGATGCAATGTAGGCATTTAGAGTCTGCTCCTCATGAAGTAGCCTAGTGAGTTCCAAAACCTTCTTCTCACTTGCGTAGAATTGGGCTTCGAAAGTATCTCGATCTCCTTTGAGCTGTATCCAATCCCTTTATAGGTCTTCAAGAGATGTGGGCATGTCAGGATGTAAGATAGTGTATGGAACTTCTCCCTCCTTAACAGACTCTATGATCACCGGGAGAATGGAAGGATAAGGCATCATAAAACTTTGAGCGCGGGTTCGTACCCACTTGAGGTAAGGCTCAAGAGGAATGGAATTCTTGTGTCCCAAAGTCTTGCTATCCACCTTATTTATCATCCTCCAAGCTCGGATGAATCTCTGGCGAAGACCTTGATCGTTGTTGTCATAGTCGAATACTAAGCTTTGAATCAGCATCTCATGTGGGCCATCCCTTCGGGCGTAACCAAACTGTCTTAGAGATAAGCATGGGTTGTAGGTGATTCCTCCCATAATTCCAAGTAGAGGGACATTAGGGAATTCCCCATAATGGTCAACAATGATAACATTCTCTTTGGATCGAGAGCACCAATGAATATCTGAATGTTTGAGCGTCATTAACCTTTGTGACCACCTAGAACCTTGCCAATTCTTTAAGACTGATTGGGGAAGATGATAAATAAACCATCTTTCCAGGAGAGGAGTGCAACACATAAGGACACCTCTTTTCCTCATTGTACGAGTGTGAAAAGAGTGCAGGATATCCCCTAGCAATGTAGGCACCTGATTGCGTGACATGAAGATTTTGACGGTGCTCACATCTATGAGTTGGTCAGGATTGGGGAACAAGACCATCCAATAGATAAGAAGAGCCACAATTTCATTAAAAGCTTGCAAGTCTAAGGAATTCCAACAGCTTTGGGCTTTCTGAAACAAAAACTTTGCTAAGAAGCCTATGACACCACTTCTAGTTTCCCAATGAGTTGTGACATCAGATGAGAGCAAGTGCAGTGCTTGAGAAATCTCTTCTGGATTTGGGTCTCTTTCCGTACTGTTGAAAGGTAGTTGATTGAGAATGGGAATCCTCAAGAGTTGAGAGAATTCTTCCAAAGTAGGCACAAGCTGATAGTCGGGAAATGTGAAGCAATGGTGCAAAGGGTCAAAGAACTGGAAGAGCACCTTCATCATATCCTCATCTGTGTTGGAGGTGACCAAGTTGAGTAGACGACCATGCCTCTCGGTGAATGGAGAATTCTCAGGGATCCTTGAAGCTAGATCCTTGAGTCGGGGAGGAATTCTTACAAGGTTGACTTGGATAGTTTTCATGCGAAGTGAATCCATATCCTACAAAACAAGAACAAAGATGAATCTCCAAAATCCTTGAAATAGTTAGTGAATGCATATGATGTTCATGATGTCCATGATGTTATGCACAAGTATGTTTATACAAGCAAAACAAACAAGTTCTTAGTTTAGGCTTGCATGGGGTTTTATAGGTAAGTATCCTCTTGAAGTTTAGTTGGCTCAAACCTGTCCTAGTAATAGTAACCGGGTTCTAAGGAGCTCAATATCACTGGATTGTTTCCTTGGTCATTGTTTCAGCTCAAGCCTCTTTAATGGCGACCGAAATATCCCAAGAAACCAATCCTCAATGAGTGTAGTATCGAGTATCTACCAACTTCGGACTGCACCAAAGTCGATCATCTCACTACATCCTAAAGGCCAAGTTGGTCAAGTAAAGGGTTCTAGAAGTTCATTAGTGCTTCATGACATCACTCAGCGGCCCTGTATTCTCTTTGATTGACTCAAAGGCTATTGGTACCCACAAATATGTCACACTAACATAGATATTACTTAGACCATGTCGGTATACCCCGTACAGTTTCCACAACGTATTGCTATTTACCTATAATGTTTCCCAAATCCGGGTGGAGGATTCAAACCTAAACAAAGAACCAAAATGTAAAGCATACAAGTCAAACAATGTAAGCAAATAAATGTGATCTAACCCTAAGGTAACCCCACTTTTTTTAGAATTTTCCCCAACAGAGTTGCCAGTTCTGTGATACGGTGGGAGAACTGACTTGAGGGTTTTGTGTTTTATCGCAAATGTTGCGGTTAGCAAGAGTCACCACCGACTTTTCTTTTATCCAAAAAGGAAAGGTGAAAAAGCACAGGAAAGACCTTTGAGATGTTTTCTTGAGTTCGGTGGGTAGATTATGAAAAGGGAAGGTATTAGCACCCTTTTCATCCATGGTTTTCCATGGGCTCTTAGTTACTAGCTAGATCACTTGCTTTTGTTGTTTGAAATTGTGTTTGGTGTGGTTTTGAAAGTATTTTGTAAAAGAGGCCATTGTTTAGGCAACCTTTGTAATGATTCTCGTTCGTAAGAATGTATACAAAGATGTTTGTCTTTTTGAAAATGTTTTCAATGTTTGTAAGATGTTTTTGAAATATGTGTGTTTGTTTTGAAAATAGCAAGGATGGTTGTTTGGAAATAGAGCAAGTAACTAGAAGTAATCTACCTACTCAAATGTCTTTCTTGTGCATTTTTTATTCCTTTGGCATTGTTGTCTTACCATTGATTTTGTAAGCAACCCTATCTTTGGATGTAAACGGGACGAGCGTGGGTCATTGTATAACCATGATTAGCAATGTTGCAAAGTATCTTAGTATTTTTGAGGGACCAAGATCATTTTGTAAGGAAACTTTGAATAGCGTCATCGAGGGACTATGATCTTATATTTGTTTGTTTTGCCAATATACTTCGCATGCGTAATATGGCTATTTTTATATAAGGAAACCAAGTGGAGAAACCCTAAGGATGCTTGTGTGAAAGTGTGTTATTTTCATGCTTTAATTTTGTCTTGCATTAGGGTTTTCTATTTGCTTTGTTTTGATCTTACCATACAAACTCTAATTACTAACATGGCATGTAAAGCGGTAAATTATGTAATGTAAAGATTACTAAGCTATTACAACAATTTATGGGAGGGGGGAATACAAATTTGAATGGGGATTTGCAAGAATGTAAATCTAAATAAATTATTACAACCAAATCGAATTTGTACGAATATTAAAATAAACAATATACAATATTAAAATATGCAACATTATGTACATGCAAGAAAATATTTTGTTTTGTTTTTTATGTGAAAAGAAATTTTAACCTAATCCTAAAAATATAAGGAAAATAAATTAATTCCAAAAAAGGGGTTAACCCTAATTTCTAGTCTGAAAGAAAATAAGGTTCTTATGTATTATTTTTAAGTATTTTGTATTAAAACAATAAATGATATTGTATGAAAATATTTAGTTTTTATATATGCCAAAATAAATATTTACAAGTATGTATATATAAATATAAAAGAAAAGATAATAATATATCTAAGTTTATTTTTTTTTACAAATTTATTTAAGGAATATAGTTAGTATATATTGAAGATAAAATATATTTTTTATGTGAAAAATAAAATAAAATAAAAATGCAATATTATCATATTTATATTTTTTAAGATTTTTATGTATTAAAGAAAATATTTAATAAACAAAAATGAAAATAAAAAATAAAAAATAAAAAATATGAAAATAGTTGGGCCAGGGGGTATCCTGAGCAATCACATGGTGAATGTTAGAAAAAAAACACAAGCCCAACGTGGAGGCTCAATCCTGCAAAAATAGCAAAAATGGAAAAATGGAAAAGTGTAAAAAACAAAAGGTAGCGCCAAGGTTCGAACCCAGGACATGGTTCTCACCAGTGCGCTACCTTGCCACTGGGGTGGCTATACATCCGTTGATTTATGTGAAACAAAAATAACATAACATGAACAAGGTCCTTGCCCTGTACTTCGTCTTCTTCCTCTAGCCAGCCAGATGCTTTGTAACTTTCTCATCTCTCAA